>JAYXIM010008053.1:0-139992 GCA_037575425.1 Anastrepha fraterculus | reverse complement strand
GACGTACTTGGGGGGCGGCTCTGGTTCAAGCAGATGTCTACATGGAACAGTAGCACCTTAGCAGAATCAGTTTGTTGTGCTCCTACACAGTGAGCAAATGTGCCTCGTTATGTGGGTTTTGTAGTGGGGAGCTCAGGAGGCATCCCGTTGCTTTTCGAATAGCAGTGTTTTGGTATGCATGAAGCTTTCTTTGTTCACTGCTATCACTGGCTCCAGGTGGCCAGACAGGTGCATCATAACCTAGAACCTGCCGGCCAACTGCTTTAAGTGTCGGCCAACAACATTTCTTTGTCTTTGCCCCAAGTACTATCGGCTAGCGAATTGAGTACCTTGTTGCGGTTTCGAACTTTAGTCGGAATTACTGTTGTGTGCACAGAGAAGGAGAGTAAAATGTCGAAAGTGATACACAAATTTTGAGGTTGTTAACAGTTCGGTATTGGTGTGTCATCGACATAGTACAGTCGTCAGCATAGGAGACCAGGGAAACTCCCTCTTATAGCTGGGGGAGGTTCGATATGTAGAAGTTGAAAAGCAAGGATGAAAGGACACCCATTCCCATGGCAACTACCGTGCTGACCCGGGGTTTTCCCGACCATGGGCTGCTGCCCCAGTAAACTAGCCTTGTCTAGTGCTCCGCTCCTTGAAAATAACTCGACTTTCTCAATACAAACGAATGCCAAGCATAAAAAAATATACCGATCTGACTGGAACTTTGTGTGTTTTCTTCCAAGAGCTGCTACTAACTAAACATAATCTAGATGGCAGTAGTGCCATTTCTTTGTGGCGATATGTTGGTACTCATTTCCCTCACTCACGCCAACGAGTTGGGCCATTTTGAATGTTCAGTTAATTGTTGACAGCTGCTTTGCTTGCACGTGTTTCGGCTTGTCTTCGATGTTTACCTATTAAAAAAGATGGATCAAAGAACCTGCTTCAAATTTTGTGTGAAAAACGAAATGAAGAGCGCGAATGTATTCCGAATGTTGACTGTCTCATACGGTGAACCTACCTACTTTGGAGCAAAGCAACGTTTATCGGTGGTACAAAATGTCCCCAGAAGGCCGAGAAGATGTGGAGGACGAAAAGCGTGCCGAATGCCCGAGCACTTCAACCACAGACGAAAAAATTGATGAAGTCCTGAGAAGTTAGAGAAGTTGCTGAGGACCTAGACACAGCGATTGGCTCGTGCCATTCGATTTTTTTCAATGATTTGGGCATGAGACGGGTCGTACTATAACTACTCAATTTCGACCAAAAGCAGCATCGCATGAAAATTGCTAATGAGATGTTGGACTCTGTCTGCGATGACCCAAATTTGCTCCAGAGGATCATAACTGGTGGCGAATCGTGGGTTTATGGTTGTGACGTGGAAACCAAAGCTCAATCATCTCAATGAAAGCTGCCGCACGAGCCAAGACCGAAAAAAGCGCGCCAAGTTCGGTCGAATGTAAAAGTTTTGCTTACAGTTTTCTTCGACTGCAGGGGCGTTGTGCATCGTGAGTTCGTTGTTTGCAATTTGCGTAAAGCAATCCGCCAGAAACGCCCGGATTTGTGGAAGAAGAAAAATTGGCTCTTGCATCACGATAACGCCCCTGCTCACACATCGTTGCTTGTGCGCGACTTTTTGGCCAAAAACAACCCACTAATGATGCCACCGCATTCCCCAGATCTGGCCCCCTGTGACTTTTTCTTGTTCCCGAAACTGAAGAGGCCCATGCAAGGGCGGCGCTATGCTACGATTGACGAGATAAAGAAGGCATCGAAGGAGGAGCTGAACAAGATAAAAAAAAAATATTTTTTGAAGTGCTTCGAAGATTGGAAAAAAATGTTGGCACAAATGCATAATATCTCATGGGGATTACTTTGAAGGGGACAAAATCGATATTAATGAATAAATAAATAATTTTTGAAAAAACACAAAATTCGCGACACTTTTTGAACACACCTCGTATGTGTATGTGAGCTTATGTGGCCTGAAAAATTACTGACGAATTTTCAATATTTGCGCGCAATTTTTTTCTCTTAGAAAATGCGCTATCTGCCCCATACAACAAACTAAGAATCCGCCGAAAACCTACCACCAACAACTGCGGAGGGGCTTAAGTCCTCGTAATAATGTGAGCTTAGGATGCAGAGTCTAGCCTTGACAATGCGAAGTTATATAAAGCGCCAATCTGTACTTGCACCTCGAATGGTTTATCGGGGAAAATTAGAAATGGACGGCTATGTAGAAATTCTTTATAATAGCTTTTGGCGGTCCTGCAGAAAATTGGCTTTCTATTTCAGCTAAAGGTGCAAAATAGGGTTTGCCTTATCGCATATTAAGAGGTGCGCTCGACACCAATAGTTTTGCTAATTTTAATAGAGGAATTTAGTGTTGATTTTTATGACAATGAGCTACACTTTTATAAAAAAAAAATAATGAAAACTCGAAAAAAAACAAAAAACAAAAAAAAAAAAAAAACAGGAAATGGTCAAATCTGGTAAAAATATTGATATGCTATCGGTTAGCCGCCTGATGTGTAAGCAACAGTCTTTAACATAAGATGAAAACTAATTAGAAATGGATATTCTCCACACTTTGCGTTTTTTTTTTTAAATCAATTTCTATATTTTCTCTTAAAATTTTCAATTGCTTTGCTGCACACAGCTTTAATAAAGGGTGGTTAAATTTCAAGGGCCGATGTTGAATGTGAACCACACCTAAACGTCAACGACACCATTGGACTTCTTTCTTTGGGGTTATTTGAAAGAAAAGGTTTACGTGGATAAGCCAGCAGCAATTCAAGAGCTAAAGGATGAGATAATTCGAAAGTGTGCCGCCGATATTTTGTCCCATACGTAATTGAGCTATACCAGTATTATCATAATAAAGAGAAATGACAATAATTTCCTAAAGAAATTGTGTTTCATTCAAAATCAACACCGGCCCTCGAAGCTTAACCACTCTTTACAAATACAAATACCTTTACAAATATTGTAATGCAAATCGACAGCTTCTAACTCACTCAACACCACAGACCCCAGGCGTGCACACAGGCACGTTACACACACACACAAGCAAGTCACAACAACAACCACTTGCACTACACAAATCTATAGACAGCAATAGACAGTTTCAAAGTCCTTACAGGCTTTGCCAAATCGGTTGCCACTTGGTGGCATGCAAAGTGTTGCCAATTCTATGGACTTTGCAAGTACCCTTGCAGCCCTTCTCTCTTATGTACCTTTACATCTACTTATCTGTGCACCCTGTAGTCAGTTGTCAATGGCTCAATGGCCAATATAAAACTGTAAAATGCAAATATGCACATGTCGGATATTTGTTGTTTTTGTTTTTGTGTGTTTTTTTTATTTTTATTTTATTCTGGTTATGCAACACGCGACGAGTAGAATTCGTAAGTGATTGACAAGCAACAACAATTGTAGCGCTTTATTTTAAAGAAACATTGCCTGATTTCAGGCGCTCACGGCATGAATTGTGTTTTTATTTTTTCAATTGCACTCCTGTTTATGGTTGCGAAAGTGCTTGGAATGCTTGAAAATAATTAAAAAATAAGTGAATATTATTTAGTTTTAGGGCCAATTTTCACTTGCATCCCTTTATGTGCGGAGTTTGCCATAAGGGGTTAAGGGTAGTCAGAGGCCCGAAAAAATGCTGATTTTCAATATTTTTTTTTCTGCTAGTCAATTGCTTTATTTTACAAAAATAAAGACATAGCATTCATACACCATGTTTTGATTTGACTTTAACAAAATGAAAAAAAAAAAAATTAATAATTGTAAAAGTTATCGCAGTTTGTGTGGAGCCTGTTTCTCCAGAAGTCCCTTGCGGTGATCATCACAAGTCCTTGGAGATTCATCTAAAATCAATCGGGCAAGACAAATTAGTTTTATAAATAGATAATCTAGTGTCTGATCGAGCTTTTTTTTCAAAATTAACAAAATTACGGTCTCAGGAAATATTTTGCAGATTTTCGAGAAAAAAACCGACTACTAATTGTTTAAAAAAATCAAAATTTTGAAAAAAAAAAAATTCTTCGGTCAGGCACGAGTTTTTCATGTTTATCAAAATCAGTATACATTTTATTGAAATCTACTAAGCGGATTTTAAGTTACAGAGCTCACCAGTTCAAAAAGTATAGTTTTGAGAAAAACGCATTTAAATTTTTGCTATCGGCTTTGGAGCGCCCTTTGTTCGTTGTTAAGCAACTCGAAAATTATTTGTCGAATTCACTTCAAACTTTCACACAATATTTTCAAGGTATTATACTTAAAGAAAATGTAAAAAAAAATCAAATTTTTTGAAAATTCTGACTACCCCTAACCCCATAAATCAATTATCTACCATAGTTTCGCCCGTTGATATGGATTCAAAAATTTCATTTGTCAATAACTCTTCTGCATGGACCCGGCTGAACTTAACCAATTACCTAGTTGACGTTTTCTACGAAGGAGGCTGTCAATCGGGCATGCGGTTGAGTGGCATAGACCTGTGTTTTCAGAAAAAATCTAGGAATAGCGTTCGTAAAAAAGTTGTGACATTTATCTAGGCTGCTTAATCTGGGTGACATGAAGGTTTTGCCTGCGAAAGCATCTAGTAAAATTTTACGAAGAATACATTTCTAGAACATTTTAATCCTCCAACGACTTTTCGAATGATGTTTTTGAGAGGTTTTTTACAGCAAGGGTCAAAGGAACTATTTTATGTGGGAGCTAAAATGTTCTACGAAAATATTACCCGGGTAATTTTTAGCCATTCATTTCACAGAGTCATATGTTTTAACCATTCTTCCCACATTTTTCAAAAACAACCTAGGCCGGGATATGCAAATTTAAGTAGGTTGTCAAAAGAAATCGAGTTAACTATCTGGGTTTTCCCCCTCAATCGAAACTAGCTCAAGCAAAAATTATCCTCAAACTAGGGAAAAGAGTTACATAAGTCGTGTCATATCGGGAATGCGGGAAAAATATCTTATTCAAACGTGGAGGTAATTGTCGAAACGAGCGGTTCTTTCTCAGACTTGACCAAATGCTATTCGGAAGGGATGAACAAACTGGAACAGCGTTGAACGAAATGTGTAAGATTGAAAGGAGGCTATGCCAAAATGAGAAAAGGGCTTAGCCCAAACAACAAAGTGGTTTTTTTTTTTTGTTTGCGCGAACTTCTCCAACTACCCAGGAAAGGAAAGCAAAACTATCGTTAGTACACTGACAGGCCACAATTTGTTAGCGGCACACGCATACAAGATGGGAATTGCAAACAATGACAGCTGCAGATTTTGCAATGAACTAGAAGAGAGAGAAACTCTAGAATACCTCCTATGCTCTGGCCCTGCATTAGCTAGCACCCGAATGTAATGTTTAGGAGCTCTACAATATGAGAGGTTAGAATGACTCCCGGGGTTAGAGCTTCAGAGCTTACTTAGGTTTATTACAAGAAGTCTACTAGAGAGAAACGTAGAGGTCAAGACACTTCTGGTCCCACTAAGGGCCAATAGATCAACGTGATGGTTTTCAGCCCGCCAAACTACCCGCGCACAGTTGTTAAAGAGGAGCTGCACAAATTATTTCTCAGGAAAGCGCAGAAGAGATGGAGCTCCACTTCTTCATGTGCTATTTCCCCAAAACCCTTTGGTCCCAGTACAATAAGTGCAGGGCGTAGAAAGTACTTTAGACTACTCGCCAGCTTAATCAGCTAGGGTTACCAGTTGACACCAATTACAGAAGCTATAGGGACCTTTCAGAGAAGGAGACTTTTTACCAAATGTCCGGGTTCGTCAGCTAGATGATTAAGATCACTGATTTCCACTCCTTTCTTTGACAGCCTGGGACAGTGTGCCAACCAAAATCTCATCAATCTTCTCCATTATATCAACAGCTCTGGTTGGCTGTAGATATCTGCCTGTTGGAGGTCTCATAATGGTATCAAAACGGCGTTTCAGTGCTGCTTGATGAGTGCCAGATTGGGTCCTCAACCATTTCACCTACCCTCGTACATACATACTTTCATATGGAAACCCTAACCATGTTTTTTTTTACAAATCGATTTTTTCAAATTTTTTTCAATTTACTTTTAAGGTAAGTTAATGTTACATAGGGTATTTCTATATATGAAAATAATGATATATTTTTTATACCAAATATTAAAAATTATTTAAATGTAAAAAAAATATTTTTTTTTAATTAGTAAATGTTAAATGTTTTTGAGGCACCCGGATGTGAAGAAATTTATTTAAATTTCGTTTCTTACATTTGAGTATTTTCTATATATGCTTGCATCACACACACACCTAGCCATATTTATATATAGGTGTATGTACGAATTTTCTGCTTTTGAATGATAAATCCAAAACTGATTTATGTACGTCTGCTACTGCAAAGCACATAGCTCACTGGGGAGTCATTACTTGCGGAATATCAAATATTTATGAGAGCCGAATGGCAATGTGAATTTATAAGCGAATGCAACTGCTTACATACATATGGGTGTGTATGTATATATATTGTACATATGCTGCCTGTGTATGCCTGTGTACGCGTAGAAATTTTAGCAAATATTACAAAAGAGGTAAACAAAAATTTATACACACAACTGCGTTCAAAATAATAAATAAATAAAACTAAAAAAAAAAACAAAAAATATATACACAAAATTTTCCATCAATTTATTCGGAATTTCGGCGCTTTGAGTTGTAAGGTTTTTCTTATAGAATACACTGTACATTTTAAGTATACACAAAAAATTAAATACAGAATAAGAAGTACTCCAAACTGGGCCATTTTTCGCGCTTCTTTTAGTTTGAGCAGAGGTTTCCATCTTGCATAAATCTTTCTCTGGCATTAAGCTGCTTCAATACATATAACACTTGGGCTGAAAAGTCCCAAGCCTAACACATAGGTTAGGTTTGGTTTGCCCGGCTGACATTAAACCGCGCATATACCTTTTGATTCCTAGCGATACCAAATGGAGAGCCTAATACATAGATGGCATTAGTTTTATTGCGTTCACCTATTTTTCTGTTAGTACTCACCTTAAGAAGACAGTTGTTAAAATATCATGATATTCTATTCATTAGTTCGTGAATTATTGTGCTAAGAGTGACGCTACTTTTGTTATTTTTAGAACAATGGATCGAATTTCGTATTTTAATGTTACACTACTTCTCGACGGGAAAACATATCCTTCAAACAAGGCAATGGCATGAAAAGTGTTATGAGAACTCCGCTTCATCAGAATTAACAATAAAACGACGGTTTGCTGACTTCAAACGTGCTCGTAGAGAGCCGATGATGCATAACGCAGTGGACGCCCAAATGTGGCGGTAGCACCAGAGAGCAACAAAAAAATCCACAAAATTGTTTGGAATGATCGAAAAGTAAAGTTGCGTGAGTTAGCTGACATCCTAATTGATATCTTTGAACGTTTTGGCTTTATATGGCATGAACATTTATCAATGGGCGAGCTCTGTTCAAAGTGTGTGCCGCATTTGCTCACTGTTTTTTTGCATCACCTTAGCACACCGTCACACAAGCCAATCAAAACAATGGCGAAACTACATAAATTCAACTTTGAATTGTTCTCACATCCACCGCATTTGCCGGATTTGGTGCTCAGCGACTACTGGCTTTTCGCAGAACTAAAAAAAAACAAAAAAGCGCCGGTAAAAAAGTTTGCTCGAAAGAAGAGGTTATGCTTGAAAGCAGACCTTTTTTGAGGCAGAAGATAAATCGTTCTAACAAAGTGGTATTTATGCAAACTACGTTGAAGAATAAAGTTAATTTTGAACAAAAAAGTGTTTTCCTTGTTAGGCGCGCAAATTTTCAGCCCATGTGTTAGTTGTAAAATGGATTTTTTTTCCTAATTTTTATTTGAATTTTTGTGTTATACTATAAGTTTCGTACGTATGGATTGAATTTTTACTGCATAGTAATTAAATTTTTTTTGTGATAAAAATGAATTATTTCTTTATTTGTTTATTTTTCGAGTATTGAGGAAAGCATATTTAAAAGGCAGAATATGCCATAATAAGCCTTTCGTAAGTGCAAAGAACAGAAGTAATTGATGGCAGTCTACGCATCACCATCTATATAGAACCTCAGCGTTTTGGTGGACCGTACTTTTGGCAGCCAAGATAAAAATTTGGATCAGATGGCAGACCTTTTACATGTCATGAGGTCGACAACGAGCTCAATCCCTAAAATTTGCAAGCTACTATAAAGCACGGTTGCGGAAACGTTATGCCTTGGGCATGCATGTCCTCAAATGGAGTTGGAAAGCTGAATTTTATTGAAGAAACAATGAACAAATATGTTTGTTGAAAACTTCTGCAAAAAAGAATGTGATTCAAAGCGCTGGAAAATTACATATTGCAGATGACTTTCGCTTTTATCAAAATAAACGACCATGAGCACAAGCCACAAATAATAAAAAAGTGCGTGTAGCGTAGTACACATAACAGAAGTGAAACTTTCAAGGCAGACAAAGAAAGAGGGAGAGACGCGACAGAGAATGAGATAGAGAGAGAGAGAGAGCGAGAGAGAAAGAATACATATATATCTAAATAAATTCCCAACATTTGCAGAGAATACAAATAGACAAAATTTACAAAACAACGAACAAAGGTCGACCGATGGAGGTCAACCCCGGACACAAACCGTGGCAACAACGCGCACTACTACGAGCGTTTATCACCCGCACAAACGGACCGATTCCAGTACCGCAGCAACGGCACAAAATACCGCAAGGCAATACCAATGAACTCCAAAAAGTAAGCACCAAAAAATTGAGACCAGAAAAAGCCCCAAACAGTAGGCACCAAGGAAATATAACGCCAAAAAGTGGGCACCAAAAATATATTTCCTACAAGTTTGCACCAACAAATAAGCGCCAAAAACTAGGCAGTGGTATTTCTGACTAGAAAGTAGCAACCACAAGGAAAAACTCAGGAAAAATAGCCTAAAGTGTATCTAAGATATATATAAGGTATAGCTCTCTCTCTTTCTTTTTCCTCTATGTTATATCTTTTTTCTCTCTCGCGGAACGAAAATGCCCAAAACGTTGCATGACATTGAAATTTTACTCTCCATTCTCGCTCGTCCATCGACGCCTAAGAAGTTTCACTTCAAAAACAAGTCGAATATAATATAGAAATGTCCCCTATTGTTGAAACTCCAACTTGCACAATTAACGAAGCAGTTTCTGCAAAATTGGTTACAAATTAATTTGGTATTTGATTTTCTTCCGCCCTTAAATTTCGATCACTTTATTGACAATCAAAATACTTTGCGTACGCACTTCGTTAAACGCGTCGCTTCTAAGAGTGGAGAAGAAATAAGACGAAAACTTGCAAAAACAAAAGCGCTGCTCATTAAAAGGCGTGCGCCCATTTATATATATAAGTAAAGTTTATATGTATCAACACATATACATAAGTAAATCGGCTATTGGAAAGCCACATCAAATAGCTTCCTCTGCTCGCTTCGTATATTTTAATATTATTTCATTTACCCATTGCGCGCTGTTGTTATTACATATATACATACACACATATGTGTATTATATATGAGTGTGCTCTTATTTATTTGAGCTATATATTTGCGCTCTTAACGGCCATTTTAACAGTTCATTGAAGCATTTTCATACGCATTTATTTAGACTGCTTCGCTCACTCATTTAATTTGATTCGCATCGAACGCCCATAAATTCATAGTTTATTAGTTTATATGAATATGTGTATATATGTAGGTATGTATATATGTAGGTATGTATATATATTACGTTGGCTAGCGGTAATTGTTAATACCGTCATATTTTTAATGTAGTCCCGTTATGCCGGGACTCGTCCTATGTCACAAGTTTCTTAAATTCAGTAAGAACAGAATTTATTATCTTATGCAGGGTTTCATGCCACCGAGATATACCAGGGGACTGTAGGACTGATCAACTTGCAAGCCTGTATGCGAAACATAAATAACTTTAAGTGGGTACTTCTCGCAACTTGTAAGCTTCTTGTTATGGACGTACTAATCAATTCTGTAAATGAAATATGCATTAGTGGCAATACCTGTGAAAGTGCTAGGCAAACATGGCCAAGGCTGAATCTTTGCCTGTCCAAGAGTATTATAAAACTGAGTAGACTTCAAATTAGGACCTTAGTAGGGGCCCTCACAGGACATTGTCTCATAGGAAATCATGCAAAGAGATTAGGCATTTACATGCATGACTTGCGTCATAGCTTTAGGAATGAGGAAGAGTTGGAAACATTTCAACAACTTTTTTGCACATGGCCAGCTCTAGCAAGAAGCAGGAACCGATATTTAAAATCCTACTTCTTATCGAATATAGATAATCTACACACTTCAGATATCAACAACGTTTCACGTTTTATCCAAAGCTCAAGATTGTTCAATCTGGAAGTGAAAATGTAGGGCAGCCCAGCCCCTGCGGCTCCCAACGGACCCATTTCATGGCTTAAGTGGCATTGCTGTCCCTATGTGCGATGCGGCTGCCAAGCCTAACCTAACCTAAGAACTTAAAATTCTATTTTTTTTATAATAACCAGAAGTGTAAGTCTAAAAAAACCATGAAATTGCATCTTATCACAATTAAAATGTGTCCATACGAAGTAAGCGTTGAATATGTTCTGAAATTGGGAATATTGCATACTAGACAGTATCACTGGAACATACAAGAAAACAAAAAAGTTTGCCTAAAATTAACAAAAGTTTAATGATTTTTGGCAAGCTTTCATTTATTGCCATTAGGGTGGCTCGAAAGGTGGCAGGAACTGAGATCTAGTGAAAAGGTACAAGAACAAGGTGCTTGAGAGCAAAATACTTGGAACAAAAAAAAACAAAGAAGTTTTCCTTGAGGCAAAAACAGCGTTAGATCAAACTCTAAGATCCGACTATAAATGCCGAAGATATGTAAAAAAACTTAGAAATGTAAAAAGGCGACCTCTACAGTTGGCAATTGAAATTTTATTTTTAAAAACTTCTACTGGAATCATCAAAATACTTGCTTAGCAAAACTTTCCTGATTTTGATGAGCTTTAGTACTGGTATCAGGGTGGTTTAATAGGGTCATAAGAAATGCGATCTGGTGGGTGAGTACTAGAGCGGGACTTTAGGGGTTACATACGTCCAGAGTTTTCAAAAAATCGATTATCATTTTTTATAGCTTTAGGCGTATTTCTGTCGATTGTAAAAATTACTCATAGTTACGAAGTTATGGTAGAAAATGTAATCGCCCGACGAAAGTTTGATGCGCACAGGTAGCTGTCCTTCGTTTGAGGCAGCTGACCGTTACTACTCGCTTTTCTCGAAGCCACTTTTTCCGGCACGGTCTGCACGATAACTCATACAGCCTTAATATAATATATTTTGATGCGGTTTTTTAAATATTCGAACATGTTTTCTCTTTAGATTTGATTTTTGATATTTTTATTAAACAATTTTATAAACATAATTAAAGTTTGACATTTATGACGTAAAACGCATACTTTTTTAAAATGCTGTAAATTGCAAAAATTTTCGAAATAAAAAGATCCGGCTGGCACTATAACTACAATTTTATTTTACAAGAATTTTTCTAATTTTTACAGATCCATTAACATTTCAAGGAGAAATGATGCAGACCATGGAGCAATTTTTTTTCGTTGTACTCTGGGTCACGTGATTTTTTGTATACTAATTTTTGTAAAAAAAACTAAAATATTTTTTTTATTTATTGTATTATATTATATAATAATTTATACAATTTTTTTATTGTATATTTATTTCTATTGTTATCCCTTCTACAGTTTTTCTTTTTGCTCATTTTTGGCGCTGCTGAACGTATGTAACTCCTTAACCCATTTTCGGCAGCTGGTCGATTTTTCGACCACCAACTTCGGACTCCAAAATCTCAGAAACTAAATGTAAATTTATTGATCAGTTTTCACAAGTTTTAAATTTGGAATTTAGTTAATTTCCAGAGCATAATTTTTTAAGAAAAAAAGGTTGAGGGCAGATTTTTGTAAAAGAATGAAATTATCACTATTTTTACGTGTTTTTTGTGCAGATGAAAAAATAATGAAAAACAAAAAAACAAATAATTGTTACTAATTTATTGTGAAGAGAAAAGATGAAATAAAGAGAATCAAAAAAGTAACATCGATATTGCAATAATTTTTACTGTTTCATGGACGTAAACTTTAGTGGTCGAGAAATCGACCGCTGGCCAGGAACTGTCATGCAGGATAGAACAAAATCTAGCAATATTTTTTTCTTATTGAAAGAGATGGAAGTAAGTATCTTTGTGGTATAGGAAAGGTAGTACCCCTGCAGGGAAAATCACTACTAGTGAACCAAAACTCTAGTTCAGCACTAGTACCTTACCTCCAAAGTCGAACCTGTCCTATATTGGATGGTACGGGACTATTAGAAAATACCTACAAATCGAACTAGTTCTCATTCGTCTAATATCGAACTAGGGCAGAACTATCCTAAAAGGGTTTATTGGAATATTGTACCTATCGGGGTACCATACTTTGCCACACATTGACCTCTACTGGTCTGTTGGACCGGACATGGGGGTTCCAATTGTGAAGCAGGCTATGAGTCGTAATCGGTTTAAAAAATTAAGCAGTTTTTCCATCTCGCTAGCAACACGAATTTAAACGCAGCAGACCGTTTTGCGAAGGTTCGTCCTATTACTGACGCTCTCAACAAAAAGTTTATGCAGTTTTGAGTCTTCAGCCATAATCTCTCTATAGACGAACAGATGATTCCATACTTTGGACGCCACTCCTGCAAAATGTTTATCAAGGGAAAGCCAATCCGGTTTGGGTTTAAAACATGGTGCTTATGCTCTGAAAGTGGGTACTTATTTTCTAGTTCATTGTACGGGGGAGCAGCAACCCCTCACGATAAAACTATTGGTCTAGGCGCACAAACAGTCTTAGACTTGCTTGCCAACGTATCTGACCCTGAGTGCCACATCATTTTCTTTGATAATTTTTTTCTCTTCATACCATCTAATGTGCCTTCTGAACGAAGGTCGATTTTTTGCAACTGGTACTATACGCGAAAATAGAATGGGCGATTCTCCTTTGAGAAATTTAAAAAAAGAAATACGAGGAACATTTGACCAACTACTTGATCATCAGCAAGAAATATTGACTGTTCAGTGGAATGATAATGCTGTAGTCAATGTTATAACAAATAACTCCACAGTCAATCCAATTATTAGCACTAAAAGATATTGTCAGAAGAAAAAACAAACTATCACTATCCCGCAGCCAAAAGTTATTCCAGAGTATAATCATGGCAGGGGTGGTGTGGATCTCCACGATAATGCGGTGGCAAATTTAGAATATCTATGAGAAGAAAAAAATGGTGGTGGCCAATATGGACAAATGCTCTTGGTAACGCAATGGTCAATGCATGGAAACTTCATTGTATGATGGCAAAAATTTAAAAGATAAAACCACTGTCATAAATTGATTTTCGTTTCAAAGTCAAAACAGAATTATTGAATTATGATAAGGACGAGAACGAGTATGAAAACGAACATGGAGATGAAGGTCCATCGAACCTTCCTCGGATCAATGAAAGGGTACACGCCGTCATGAGAAGCATTGAAAACAAATTTCGGCGGTGTAAATTTTGCAAGAAACATTCTATTTTTACTTGCAAAAAATGCAATATTCATTTACATACTAAATGTTTTGATGATTATCATAAAAATTTGTAAGCTGACTTTTCTATCAATAAAACAACAACAAAATATTTGTATTTGAAATAAAATGAAATAAATTGACTTCGTGTGCTAAATTTTTTTCATAAATGTTGTATTTTTTTTTTAATATATTTGACGGTTTATGGCCAGCGGTCGATTTTTCGACCAGTCCATATCTAAAAAACCGATGGTCAGAATTTTTTGTTTTTTTTAATTTTTCTTGATTATGGTCCTATAAGCACTGACTAAAAAGGAAATGGAAAAATTATGTCTAATTCTTGTAGCGGCCGAAGATGGGTTAAGGCAAATGAACTTTGGACCAAAAAAAAGTGCGCTCTTGGGGCGTTTCAACAAACTTTAAATGCCAAAGACATGGCGAAAAGTATTAAAAGACGAGCCATACGCTCGGCAAAAAATCACAAAAAAAAAAAAAAATAAAAAATAAAAGAAATAAAAAAAAAAAAAAAATATGTCGGAGATTCCTTGCCAACACTTCAGAATTACCGGTGTACAGCGAGCTTTTTTTCGATGCGGTTTATAGAATTTTTCAGGGCAAAAAAATATTTCATTCCAAATATTTGCTATGTCTATCTTTATTTGAAAAAACTGGAAATAAAAATCATCCTTTCACTCATATAAACTAACTCCGAAATTTTCAGGTATACCAGAAATAAAAAATACCTAGATACCAGATCCCGTAATCCTGATATAATTTCGGAATTTCGGGATTAACATCACAAAAATGTATACCTATACATACATATAAATACAAATTTGTGTACTTAAAAGTATAGCTGAATTAGTCGGTTTTTGTTTTTCAATATTGTTTCTAGTTTTCCGCTTAAATGAACCTACAATAAAATTACGGGGCCATTATAACAATAAATAATGCTTAACTTAACGCTTTGGTTTGTTATCTTCTAATCTTTATGGCATAGGAAATAATTTATACATGTAAGCGAATTATATTTATGTTGTAAATATAAAAAACTTTTCTGCTTTGCGAGGTCATTCTAAGAGTTCTGAGTTGATGGGCGATGGCAAAATTTCCATGTGAAAAAATCATTCCATATACGCCATCTGCCAGTCATTCAAAGCCGCATTTCATACTCGCATTGTAGCAAAAGCTTAACTTATGAACCAGTCTGTTACTATTTTACTTTTATTTACTAGCGATATTGAACTAATTCTAAGCAAACCCAAAGCTGGTGTTCAAAAGAGGTAAAATTGTATTGGAGCGTCCGGAGGGGAATCTGGGTTTCACAGCAGTTTCAGTAGAATTTTTATTAATTTGTTGTAGACAATCTTTTTCAGTAGGAACACATCACTTACCGAGGAACTACTTGATGAATATTTTTATGCCACATTGCAAAATTTCACATATTTTGAAGCCACCAGAATTAGAGAGACCAAAAAACCTCAAACATGGAGCTCACTACTGAAGACAGCAGGCTGGTATGCCACTTGATAACCTTCCGAAAACATCTACTGTTTAGCAAGATTCTCTGTCTTATAACTCTGTGTACCGAAAATAATTGACAATCAGGGCTCTCTCCAATTATCAATCAGGGTACTAGGCATTAAATAGCTTCTTCTGGGCATTAGTTATAAGTACCACCTATAGACAAGCCACTTAGGGCGCTTAAAAAGCCCTCCCCGCTTTTGAAATGGTGAAAATTTCAAGGCCATGCAACGCTTTGGGCATTTTCGTTCCACGAGAGAGAAAAAAGATGTACCTAACGTAGAGGAAATATACGTATATAAATCTTAGATACACTTTAGGCTATTTTTCCTAAGTTTTTCCTTGTGGTTGCTAATTTCTAGTGAGAAATAACTCTGCCTACTTTTTGGCCCTTGTTTGTTGGTGCAATATTGTAGGAAATATATTTTTGGTGCCTAATTTTTGGCGTTATATATCTTTGGTACCTATTGTTTGGGGCGTTTTTTGGTCCCAACTTTTTTGGCGTTTTATTTTTGGTGCCTACTTTTTGGCGCTTATTTCCCTTTCTTGGCTAGTGCTTGTGCGTACCTAAAAGTGGAATCCATTCCAGCGTCGGATTTATTGGTATTGCCTAGCGGTAATTTGTACCGTGGCTGCGGTCCTGGAATCACTGCGTTTGTGCGCGTGATAAACGGTCGGAGTAGTGCGCGTTGTTGCCACGGTTTGCGTCCGGCGTTTACCTACACCGGTGGACTCTTCCCCCTTTTTTGTAAATTTTGTCTATTTGTATTCTCAGCAAATTTTTCTTTGTCTGCGTTGAAAGTTTCACTTCTGTTATGTGTACTACGCTACACGAACTTCTTTTTTTTGTTTTGAGTATTTTATTTTTGTATCCATTGTTAAAAAATAAAAATTTCTTTCTTGGCCATAGGAGGATAGTTCAAAAAGTTGTCAGCCTTCAAAAAATGACTAACTTATTGATATAATTATATTCCTGGCTGACAGGACATCAGGATCGAGACCAGTGAGATTCTGATTACGGCATAGGTTTGAATCAGCCGAGAGGGATAAGTGTTATATTGTTAGTGGGAGCATGCGCCATATACCACTGGTGTGGTGGAATGGCACCTTTGATGATGTTTATGACATTCTCGATTTTAACATTCTCTGAAATAAGTACCTACTCTGCCATCATCTTTAAAAAATACAGACTAGCCATTTTACGAGGCCACAAACCATTCAAAGCAGTAAGTTTTTATGGTTGTAACGGTGTCTCAATTATGACTTTTGGACTTACTCTTCACTAAATCTGAAAATTTTAATTACTATCAAACCCGTGCAACCAAAATTGAGCCCAACGAGGAGGAAATAAATTTGCTGAATTTGAAGGTAGGTCAATTAATTGCAAATAGTAAAACATATTGAGTGCAAATCGGCTACGAATTGCCACCTGAAACCTGTCAGCTATGATTTTTTTTATAGTAGAAAGAAAGCGTCAAACATTTACTTGGCCGTCGGTGTGGGACTTTAACCCTAACTAAAACCCTCTCTAGTCCGAGCGGCGGCTCCTCCCGGATCTTTGCAATTAAGTAATGCGTTGGGGGCCGTTATCGGGTACTTTTACTTAAATCGTTAGTATATTTAAATGCTGTTAATTTTCCGTTGCACACGCTGCTTGCCTGTCACGCTGTTGTTGTCTGAAGTCCGCCTTTCGGGCTCGTTCATCCCCAAGCAACATTTTTGTTATATTCGCTGCAGCAGCTCTAAGGGCTCGCTAAAAAGGCTGTCTGTTGGGAATTCACCGTAGGTCTTGAAGACTTCAGTTCTTTTATTGTCAAAACGTGGGCTACTAAATAGAACGCGTCTTGCTTTTTCTAGTGCGTCAGGACAGACGAAACAAATGGGGTGTTTTCCAAATGAAACCGGTGCAAATATTCCTTGAAACATTCATGGCTGGTCAGCAATTGTGTTACTAAAATGTCTACCTCTCCGTGTTTTCTACCAGCCGTTTCGCAATGTCCGGTATTAGATTATAGGTCTAGCGAGCCGTTATTGAATGCTGCCAGCGCTATTACCACGCTGTCATGCTGTGACATGCTGTCATTGGTGTCACGTGTCATCTGTCAGATATCATCTGTCACCTGTCATCTGTCACCTATCCTCTGTAACCTGTCATCTGTCAGCTATCATTTGTCACTTGTCATCGTGCTGCTATCACCTATCACCTATTACCAATGACCTGTCGCCTGTCACCTGTCACCTATTATCAATCACCTGTCACCTGCTATCTATCAGAAAAATTTTCACTAGAAGCGTCGTTCACAAGTCAAAACCCAACCGTCCAAAGTAAGCACCCTATACATATCTATATATGTAGATATATTACCAAACAATATTTTGTATATTCTTACAACACTTTCGTTACATGGAATATACTTTTAGATATATAAAAATAGATACTCATGAGAAATGCCACAATTTGGTCAAATTTCACGAATCAGTCACCAACACACATCAACGCCTAATTCATTTACTCACCTGGCCCTTATTGTTGAATCCATATTTACTGGCAATTACGTCGGCCACTTGTCTGCCGGCCGGTATGTGCACCGCAAAATCATTCGTATACGTTGGTTGCTGTGGCAAGCTGTGCGTGCCACGCAGGCTATCCAATAGCTCATTGTGCAAGTCGAACGGCGCAACACTCGCCGCCGAATTTGTTTGCACGTAAAGTGTTGGTTTAGTAATTTTATCACTACCACCACCACCACTACTACTGCTACTGTCACTGCCACTCCCAATGGGCATATCAACAGCATCACTTTCCCTGCCGCTGTTGCTGCTGCTGTCGCTGGCACTGCCACTGCCACTGACATCGTTAAGTGGCCCCGCGGCTACCAGGCTGGCGAAGGCTTCACTATAATCGCTTAGTATGATATTGACAGCTGTATCGTTGTGGTGGTTATTCTTATTATTATTGTTGTTGTTGCTGTTGTTGTTCTTGTTAATAACATCATACTGATAGGCATCCGCTGTGCGCTCCTTCAGTGTATTGCGATAATTACTGCTACTCGTTGCATCGTTGCTGTTGCTACTCGTATTTACAATTTGATGACTAATTGGCGCTTGGCCGTCACCATCGCCGCTGGCACGTACAGTCACTACATTACAGCTGCTTAAAAATATTATAACAACTAATGCGTACGTAAAAAAGTTGCTACTATGTAAAAATGTGGTGGCCCATGTGTTGCCGCTAGTGTTGGCTATATTTGTTTTTGCTGGCACTGGCGCTGGCGCTGACACTGCTCTTGTTGCCCTTTGGCATGTGAGTGGCACTCGTGGCCGAACGCAACACCATTTTCGTAATTGTGGCGTATTTTTGTTTTGCTCCGCTACTGAGTTGTGGCCAAAATTGCCATTGAGCTTATTTGGTCGATTCCAGCTAGCACTTTGTTGTTGTAGTTGTTGTTGTTCTCGTTGAGTACAACGCGTGTGGCAAGTGATTGCTGTTCCAGCTGTTGTTGCTAATGTTGTCGCCCTTATTGATGATATTGAATTGTCACATTCATCATCGTTGTTGCTGTGTTGTGTCAAATGCATAGTTGCCTTTGACACGAACGTCGCTAGGGATGTGGTGGTGTATGTGTGTGCGTGCGTGCTGGCTCGTGTGTGTTAGCACTTATCAATTCCGCTGGTTGTTGTAATATGTTGTCGTTCGGGTTGTTGTTGTTGTTGTTTTTAAAATACGATTGCTATGGAGTTGTGGTGGTAAATGTTGCGTCAAACTTTGTTGCCACATGCGTGCGGTGTTTTGTTGTTGTATCGAAGGAAAAAAATTATAGGCGAAGAAATGGCTGTAGTTGTTGTTTTTGTTGCTTTTTGAAGACTGCTATACTGCATGCACATAAAATTCGCGCGATTTTACAGGAATGCGTCAAACTGAAAGATATGAAGAGAAAAAATTTTTCTTAACTTGGAATTGCGAAAACTTGTGGAAAAATAAATATTTGCAAATCTATTCAAACTTATTTAAGTAAAATTTTTCTGTGTTTTCCAGTGGTGCAAATCGTTTAAAGAGGGCCGTACATCGGTTGATAACTTGCCTCATGAACGTCGCCCAGCAACATCAGTAAACGACGAAAACATAGGAAAAGTAAAGGAAATTGTGCTGGAAAATCGCACAAATCGCAAAATCGGTTAACGCTGAATATTATTTAGACATTTTAAAGCGTTCGTCTTAAAAGGAAGGAATTGTGGGACAACAAGTCATGGTTCTTGCATCACAATAATCCACCAGCTCACATATCACGTCTTTTTCGCGATTATTTGAACAAAAATAATGTTAATATCGTTCCGTAAGCACCGTATTCGCCTGATATGGCTCTATGTGACTTTTTCCTGTCTCCCAAGCTCAAGTTGCCGCTCCGTGGAAAACATTTTGAGACAATTGAAGTCATAAAAGAGAATTCGAAGAACACACTCGAGCTTGACTTGTTTACAGTAGCACAGAACACAAACTATGTGACATATCACGCTGAAATTTTCCATGTAAGCTTATAACAGTCCTAGCAAAAAACAAAAAATTTATTTTTGCCATATGTCATCCGCGAACCGTTTCATTGATAACGTCTCGTTCATATTTGAGTAGGAGGTATGTATGGAAAACATCAAGATGCACATCACAAATAAGAGGAGGCCAAACAAGTAAACAAAGTGTATGCGCCAATTATTTATTAATTTTTTATGTGAAAAGTTCGGGAGCGCAACGGCTAACAATGTTTCAATTTTTTTTGTTATTTAATTGTTGTTTCTTCTTATAATTTTTTTATATCGGGTATACAACTAATTAATTTCGTATTTGTTACTAGGTAGGTAGGTAGGTTTGGCAGCCGCATCGCACATAGAGACAACGATGCCACTTAGACCACGAAATGGGTTCGTTGTGAGCCGCGGGGGCTGGGCTACATTTCCCTCTCCATATTGAACCATCCTGAGCTTTTGACAAAGCGTAAAAGGTTGTTGATACCTAAAGTGTATAGATTATCTATATTCGTTAAGAAGCAGGATTTTAAATATCGGTTCCTGCTTCTGGCTAGAGCTGGGCATGTGCAAAAAAGGTGTTGAATTGTTTCCAATTCCTCCTCATTTCTGCAGCTACGACAGAAATCATGCGTGTAAACGCCTAATCTCCTTGCATGATTTCCTATGAGACAATGTCCTGTGAGGGCCCCTACTAAGGTCCTGATTTGAAGTCTACTCAGTTTTATAATACTCTTGGACAGACGTAAATTAAGCCTTGGCCATGTTTGCCTAGCAATTTCGCAGGTGTTAGCGCTAATCCATCTCTGATTTGCAGAATTGATTAGTGCGTCCTTAATGAGAAGCTTACAAGTTGCGAGAGGTATCTCCATAAAATTACTTATGTCTGGCATACAGGTACCTTCTCTTGCAAGTTGGTCTGCCCTACAGTTCCCTGGTATATCTCTGTGGCCTGGGACCCAGCATAATATTATACGATATTGTTTGGCCATCTCATTTAGAGATTGGCGACAACGTAAGACACTCCTTGATGTTGTTTGGAATGCATCCAGGGCTCGTAGGGCAGCTTGGCTGTCTGATAGAATGCAGATATCCGTTGATGATATTCTGTTTATCTTTAACCATTTTAAGGCTTCATGAATAGCGTTTATTTCCGCTTGAAAAACGCTACAGTGATCCGGTAATTTAAAGGATTCACTAATAGAAAGCTCTTCGCAAAATAACCCTGATCCTACACCGGTGTCCATTTTGGATCCGGTATTTGTTACTAACCTCATATACATTTGTGTAGTCAATATTTTGACAGTGACAGCTATTCTATGTTAAAGCACGCCAAAAAATCAAGTAAATTCGATATGTCACAGTGAATATTAGTAAACACAAAAATTGTTTTTATTACAGTCAAAATGTCATATTACGTTCCAACAAAACGGCGTTTGAGGGAAGGTTTGCTTTTGTTCTTCAATTTAAAGAAAAGTGCAACAAAAGCACATCATTTACTATCAGAAGCTTATCCTGAATCTCCTTCATAGGTTAGAGTATGTCAGCAGTGGCTTACACGATTTAAAAGTGTTGATTTTGACACAGAAGACAAAGAGCGATCAGGTCCATCAAAAAAGTTTGAAGACGAAGAATTGGAGGCATTACTCGATCAATATCCATGTCAAACTCAAGAAGAACTTGGAAAAACATTGGAAGTCACTCAACAAGCCATTTCTAAACGTTTAAAAGCAGCCGGGTACATTCACAAACAAGGAAATTGGGTGCCACACGAATTGAAACCGAGAGACGTTGAGAGACGATTTTGCAGATCTGCTGCTTAATCGCCCCAAAAAGAAATCGTTTTTGCATTGTATTGTCACTGGCGATGAAAAGTGAATTCATTACGACAACCCAAAGCGTAAAAGACCATATGTGAAGCCAGGCCAACGAGCCAAATCGACTGCAAAGCCGAATATTCATGGTTTGAAGGTAATGCTCTGTATTCGGTGGGATCAGAAGGGTGTGCTGCTGTACGAAGAGCTGTTAAAATCGGGCCAGACGATCACGGGAGAGCTAAACAGGCAACAATTGATTCAATAGATTGAAGCAAGAAATAGCCGAAAAACGGGCACAATAGGCGACCAAACACGAGAAATTGATTTTCCATCATGACAATGCTCGGCCACATGTTGCAGTACCGGTCAAAAATTATTTGAAAAATGCCGGATGGGAAATTCTACCTCATTCGCTTTATTGCTCAGACATAGCTCCTGCTGATTACCACTTGTTTCGGTCGATGCAGGATCACCTTTCTCGAATACGGGTCAGCAATGTTGAAGGTATTAAAAATTGGCTCGGCGCAAAAGATGAGAAGTTTTTCTGGGATGGAATTCATAAATTGCCTGAAAGATGGGAAAAAGTTGCCGCTTCCGATGGACAATATTTTGAATAAAATATTTGTTCACTTTTATACTTAAATAAATGGTTTTTTTAACAAAAAATACGAAATTAATTAGTTGTACAGCCAATACAAAAAAGTGCATAGACGAGTAATCGTTTGACAATCCAATTTGAAATGGAAATACTTTTTGAAAATTTTCAGAGCCAAGAAAATGAAACTTCAATCCCGCCAACTTCCACTCTAAATTAAGTTATGAACCACGGAAATATCATAAAACCGAAATTTTTTTTGAGAATTTCGAGATCCAGCAATATGAAGCACAATTCCGTAATTGACCATCCCAAATTAAGTTTACGCGTCTCGGCAATGCCAATTTAAAATCGAAATATTTTTTTTTTTAATTTGCTGATACAAAAAATTAAACACAATTCCGTAATCTATCCCCCCAAAAGAAAGTTTACGTTCCTTGGTAATGCCAATTTAAAACCGAAATATTTTTTTGAAAATTTTCAGAGCCAAGAAAATGAAACACAAACCCGTAATCTGTCACTCAAAATTAAGTTATGTGCAATGGAAATAAACCTGAAATATTTTTTTGAAAATAGCTGATCTAGAAAAATGAAACATAATTCCGTAATTGACCATCCCAAATTAATTTTACGCATCTCAGCAGTACCAACTTAAAATCGAAATATTTTTTTTGAATTTGCTGATACAAAAAATTTAACACAATTCCTTAATCTAACCCCTAAAATAAAGCTTACGTACCTCGGTAGTGCCAATTTAAAATCGAATTTTTTTTTTAAAATAGTTGATCCAGAAAAATTAAACTCAAACCCGTAATCCACCACCCCAAATTAAGTTATGTGCCTTGGCAGTGCCAATTTAAAATCGAATTATCTTACGAAAACATGCAGATCCAGAAAAATCTGTAATCTCCTACCCGAAAATAAGTTTATATGCCTCGGCATTTTCTCACTTTCTACTTAAAAGCTGTCGAAAGCAATGCCATCACACTGTGACAACTCTCAAACCAAATCATTGTTAAGAAAAGACACCAACTCTAAAGACCCTGTACATTAGGTCCATGCATATCGGACAGGTAGCGCTCGCGCTTTTAGTATTTTCCAGTATTCTTCTATGCTGGCAACTTATGTTGTGCGAAATATTGCGTGGCTATGCCAATCCAGGCAAGCGCTTCCTCTATGCGAAAATACACTTTCTTAGTGTGTGCGTGTGTAGCTTTTAACATGTACCCACACACATATGCATGTGCTGTGCATGTGTAGGTTGTGAACAATTGCATGTGACGGCGCAATAAGAGCGACAATGAGCAGCTCTGAATGGCGCTGCTAAATGAGTATTGTGTGCAATAACAATTTTTCGTGTATGGTTTCCTATTATGCAATACAATAAAATACTACGCATCGCACGCTCGCTTGGAAGGGAGTGGCGGGACATAAGGCGACAAAGGCGAAATTGTGCAATACACGCACGCACAAAACAAATATTACATACTCGAACATATAACAATAATAATAACAATGAAAACGAAAAAGAAAAAGCAAAAGCAAAAGAAAGAGGCAAATAGCAAATCACAACAATAAATTGAGAATATAAAGAAGCAGCACACAATAGCGGCATACACAAATAAGTAGCGTTGGAGTAGTAAACAACAGGTGTATGTTACTTAGTAGATGTTTTTTGTGGTGGAGGGAGGGTGCTAAACAGGGGAAGAAACTTGGTTTTGTTAGGAGTTAAGTAGGCATTACTATGCGCGTGTTTGCAATAAAGTGTTGTTGTATGTGCGAAGGAGGCACCGGTATTAGGTGGAATTTTCTATCCCTACATCCTGCTTGAGGGGATTGAACTGCCAAAGTGGGTTAGTAAGTAGTTACTTGGTTTGCTTTTATTCTTTAGAAACGCGCTGCAGCACACAGCATACTAGTACCATATTTGCTGTTGTTATTGCCGCTGTAGTTCTAGTAGTTAATCAGCCACCTGCTCAAGTGTTTTCTTGACTGCTTAAAGGCTGTTGTGAGACAAGTTATTCATCACGTTGCCGTACCCTTCGGGGTGGTGTTAAGTATTTAAGCTAAAGCGGCCTCATTTGTGTTGGTGTACTTAAGTTTACATATACAAATATGTGCACGCGTGTGTGTGTGTATACATGTCTCATTCAGTTGTATACAAATGTCAAGTCGTTAACCGTTGAGTGATTATAACAAGTCTACAGTGCTTTGATGTTTGCATTTAAATTTTACTTTCAACACTCAAATTAATGTCACTCATACGCACTGGTGTACCACCGTAAAAGTTATACCATAGACGGTAGGGATTAAATGCGAGCGACGTGTTTAGGAGTTTTTTTGGATACATTTTTCTTTTTCAAAAGTGGTCCTGTGGTTTTGTGCGCTTTTGTATGAAACTGTTTTTGTATTTTCATTAATTTAGGTTCTCATACAGAGCCAAGATGGATAGTAGCGGAGCAGTAGACATTAATTTGACAAAAAAAAAGCAAACTCAACTGGTAATATCAGCTGCAGGTTGAACAAAAATTCACCACATAATATGAAAATATTAAATTTTAAATAAATTTTTTAAAATATTTGCGCAAAATTGTTAGATTCTTTGGTACTTATGATTTACTTATAACTCCGCGCGACAGTAAAATTTATGCAGAAAAAATTGCATATACAAGTGATGCTTCAGATCTTATGTAGAATAGTAATGCCGCCGTAACCGAATGGGTTGGTGCGTGATTACCATTCGGAATTCACAGAGAGAATGTTTGTTCGAATCTCGCTGAAACACCAAAATTGAGAAAAACATTTTTCTAATAGGGGTCGCCCCTCGGCAGGCAATGGCAAACCTTCGAGTGTATTTCTGCCATGAAAAAGCTCTTCATAAAAAGTATCTGCCATTCGGAGTCGGTTTGAAACTGTAGGTCCCTCCATTTGTGGAACAACATCAAGACTTACGCCACAAATAGGAGAAGCAGCTAGGCCAATCACCCAGAAAGGGTGTACACTCCAAATATATATATATATTGTATATATAGTTGATAGAAAGGGTTTTAAAGCCCTCGGCCTATCTGATATTTTCTATGGAGACATTGTCTCAATGGCATGCATTTTTGCTTGGAATCATTTTTTTTTAATTTAGGCCCATTGATTGCCGCTCCTGTTCTAACATCTTCCAATATTTTCGCTTCACTATACCATATCTGGGATTCTTGTTTGAAGGTGAAAGCATTGTTTTACCAGGCCGTACGTTCTTTAATAAGAATATGAAAGTTCCTGAAGAGAATGGGTTTGGGAGATAGTGTATCAACCGGAAACCTTCTAAAATCTTTAAATGTCCTTTCATATCTCCTATTTTAGCTCGGAGATGCCTTTTTATGTTAAAGCGCTCAAACGAGCTTCTTTTTCAATTAAGATGCGAAGTGGTGGTATGCATAAAAACACACCTAATGCGTCAGTTGGACTTGTTTTCTTTGCGCCTGTTGTGCCGATACAGACGAAGCGGTACCATTTGTTGAGTTGATTTACCGGCTCTCGTTGCTTAACTTTAGGCCCCAACCCAAGAAAAGCGTAAGTGACTATAGGTTTAATAACTGTACTTTATATCCAGTCTGTCATTCTGTGGCTCAGTTCCAATGCTTTTCCAAAAAGCCTTGTACAGGCAAATTCCCACAGGCTTTAAAAATGTTTTTTTCTTTCTAATCGATTTATAAGATTTTTTTCTGAATCCGACGAAATGTTAGCCACTACCGATAGCCCACGATTGTGACACTTTGAGCAGCACAGATAATGCCTTACTTTTTTGTGTCTCTACAGAAATTTCTGCTTCGCAATAGGGTTTCAGCGATAGTAAACTCGTCTAGCGTTTCACTGCACAGGCTCATAAGTTCACGTGCACACCCGATGAGCTGTTGTATCTAAAGTGGAATGAGCAACTCTTGGCATATCTAAAGTGGAATGAACAACTCTCGGCATATTTAAAACGGATTGAGCACCTCTTGGCTAAATGTGGGCATACCAAGATATCCATGGCAGATGTTAAAAGTTGCTGTGGATGACATTTGGACCATTTGCTTTGATTCTCTTTCAAATGTACATCTTCCCGTAGAAGTTTTTTTAATTTTTTCAACAGTGTCTGAAAACATTACTTCAATTGGATGGGGTAAGCGTTGATTGCCTTCAATTGATTCTCTCTCACTTGTTTGAATGCACTAACCCACTTTTGGATCGTAGCTGTTCCTTGAAGAGAGTCTAAAAAGTTGAAAAAGGACACAAACGACCATGACGGCGAAGTACAAACCTAAAATAAATCTAAATATAAATAAACGACATCTTCTTCCGCCCTGCCTCGTGAAGAACTAATCTCAACAAGCAACTCCATTTTTAATTAAGTAAACAATTATCATTCAGAGAAAATAAAAAGATTATTAGTTAGATTATAAATCATTTTATTTATACGAAAATTCTGAAGTATTTTAAATGTTGTGACGTGTCATCGCACAGTGCCCCAAGGCGCCACTATATGGCTTTTATGACAATCCATAAAATATTTTAAAGGTAAACAAAATCAGCTGCTTGCCTTGAGAGACATTCAAATATCAGACAACCAGACAGACAGTTAGCGGAAGCTAAACCAAACAAAGTATTCGCGCACCCAATAAACAATAAAGCTCACACACTCACTCACACGCACACTCACTTCCTCCCACACTCAGTTACTCACCCACTCACTCACTTACTCTTCCACTCAGTTACTCACTCGCTCACACACTCACTCATTCACTGTTCTGTCTTAGTAAAGTTTTATGACACGCTTAAATCCCTAGAGTCCAGCTTCAGCTTATTTGTACGTTATTTCAAAGCCAGCCAAAATCCACAAAGCTACAACACAGGCAGACATTTTTATGACTGTAGGTATTTTTAGCTTTCTGCTGTAATTTATATAGGTTTATGCATGTGGCGGGGGGAATGTTGAACAGATTTTTTTTTAATCGTAAAATTTGCACACAAAGGACTAGCAGTAAAATATATCTACACAAAAATGGCGTTAGATATAGAATACAAATTTACAAAATATCTACATGTTCAAGGATTATGGAAGTAAACATTTTCTGTTTGGGTGTGTAATCGAAGTGTTTGCCAATAAATTTTAATACAAATGGAAGTTGTTTGAATTTGTAATACTTATGATAGCTGCTGGTGTTTGTTTAATATGCAAATATTATTCTGTGGAATTGTTCAAATTTGATTTATTTCTTACATAAATATCCAATCGATTTATTTATGAGTACTTTGGGAATTTACCTAACGTACACCTATGAGACTTTCACATATATTAAAGGGGCAGTGAAGTGCTCAAAGATTGTAATGAAGATGAAAAAAGAAAAAATTGCACAAATAGAATTTCTGAGATACAGAAAATACAGAGTGTGTCTGGAATTCATAGCTGCTAATCTCTATGTACATTGATTTTGAGTAGCCTGGTGAAGCAAGCGGACCGTTTTCCGTTACTTTGCATGTAAAAATGAAACTATGCAATTTATATTTAATATTAACTTTATTTAATTCAACTATAAGTGCGGAAGGTAAATCAAATGAAAAAAAATACGAGGCGGCGGGTATGCTATGCACAAATGACTGATCGGCTGACTGTGTTTTGCTTAAGCCGCTCTCATTGCAGCTGTGCAAGCAGCGACGTTGACTACAACGAAGCGAGTGGTGTTGTTGGTGGGGAGAGCCTTTCTAGTGTGAGCATAGAATGCAATGCGTGAAATGACTAGCGGCGAAGGCAACCGCTAATGTGAGAGATGTTGTTGAGAGATCGATTGTTGGGCAGTTGCTTTTCGAAAATTAAAAGATGAGCGGGTACGAAAATAAGAGCGCCGCTGAGTTCTTAGTGGGAGCGCGACCATAGCCCCAGCATGAGTACTAATAAAAACCAGTAAATACCTGCTGCTACTGAAAATTTAGATACTTGAGTTACAATACATAAATTACTACAGCTAGACTACTAAGAGAGAATTTGCTCATCCAAGCGCGGTTAAACACAGAAGCCAAAAAAAACAAACAGGTCTACTATGAAAAGCTTTACTGGTATAGGATCCCATGTCGGCCTGTCAAAAAACTCTTCTGGTTTCAATTACACTATTAAGAGTAATATGTATTTTCTGTGACACAAGAATTAAGCTGAGACACACACTAAAGAAAAAAATGCATAGTCGCAATTTTAAATTGGCTCTCGAATTCTGGACTCAAAGCCACAAATGATTTTTTTTCATAAGATGAAAAATTTACTAGCCACTAACTTTATATTGATTTATTCAGTGTAAAATTATTCATATCACTCAGGGCGAGAATTAAACTTTTCGCAAATGTATATAAAAGCCAGAACACAAGGAAGAATATAAGAAAAATTGAAATTTTTGTACAATCTCTCACTTTTACAAGTAATAGCAACTATTTTGCCCACTGTTGGTACTAGGCTTTTTCTTCCAATATAAAAAAAATCGAGGACGAGAAGGCGCAACACGTTAGCGAAAAAAAATCGTCAAAAATCAACGGTATCTTGTGGTATCTTATGACTTGCACTTTGTCATATTAAAATTCAATGGGCTACTAAACTGCATACTCAGAAAAATTCTAGAAAAGCTGAAAGCGGAACTCCTCAGCGAAAAGAATCGTCAAAAATTAACGGTATTTTATGGTTATTTAAAACTTGCAATTTTTTAAACTAAAATTCAATGGCCTAAAAAACTGCGTACTCAGAAAAATTTTAGAAATTCCGGTTACGTGTTGAAAGCTTTGATGTAGTTTTGAAAAACTTTGAAAAAGACGCAGCTTCTCAGCGAAAAAAAATCGTCAAAAATCACAGGTATTTGTGGTGACTTACGACTTGCACTTTGTCATATTAAAATTCAGAGGCCTAAAAAACTGCGTATTCAGAAAAATTCTAGAAATATCCGTGAAGTGTGGAAAGTTTTGATGGAATTTTGAAAAACTCTGAAAAAAGCGCAGATCCTCAACGAAAAAAAAATCGTCAAAAATCAAGGGTATTTTGTGGTGACTTATGACTTGCACTTTGTCATACTAAAATTCAATGACCTAAAAATTCCGTATTCAGCAAAATTCTAGAAATATCCGTGAAGTGTGGAAAGTTTTGATGGAATTTTGAAAAACTTTGAAAAAAATTCAACTCCTCAGCGAAAAAAAATCGTCGAAAATCAACGGTATTTTCTGGTGACTTATGACTTGCACTTTGTCATACTGAAATTCAATGGTTTAAAAAACTGCGTACTCAGAAAAATTCTAGAAATTCCGGTTAGGTATTGAAAATTTTGATGCGATTTTTAAAAACTTTGCAAAAGACGCAGCTTCTCAGCGAAAAAAATCGTCAAAAATCACAGTTATTTGTGGTGACTTACGACTTGCACTTTGTCATATTAAAATACAATGGGCTACTAAACTGCATACTCAGAAAAATTCTAGAAATATTCCTAAATTGTTGAAAGCTTTGATGGAATTTTTAAAAACTTTGAAAAAGTCGCAACTCCTCAGCGAAAAAAATCGTTAATCGTTAAAATCAAAGCTAATTTGTGGTCAATTGAACTTGTACTTTTTCATTCTAAAATTCAATGGATACAAATGGCTGGGGATACAAATTAATTGAAGAGCAATCAGTATAAGGTGGCGCAAAATTTTAGCCTACCTGCAGATTTATAATTTTTCTAAATGGCATCGTACGTCAATCACATTTGATAATCAACAGACAAGCAGTGGACCGCGTGAAGATCTAAACAAAGATTTTTATCACTCAAAATTTTATTAATTTATTTTTATTTAGTAAAAAAGTTGTTCGAAAAAAAATTGGATGATTAATTTTGCGCCGCTTTATAGAGAAATTAAATTTTATATTATTATTATAAGAAAAAATGTTTAACTTACTTTCAATACTGTTTTGGATGAGCTATAAATAATCAAAATCCATTGGGGCTCGGCTGAGAAATAAGCGAGTTTTGTTTCATCATAAGAAAATTACTTTACATATTTTGTAAAAGTGAGAAACACTGAGAATTGGACAATTTTTTATGGACAAATTTACATATATGTCGCCTTTTCACTTTTTTGTTGATTCGAATAGTTTGTGAAAGACTCTTTAAAATGGTGAAAACCAGGAAGTCATAATTTGTTTAAAAGTTTGTTAAAAGTAAAAAAAAGAAAAGTACAAATACGAAAAAGACTGAAAAGTTTAAACTTTAACTGCTGTTTTCTCGAAAACTTGTTTTCGCACGTTTTCGTAGACCAGGTCACATATTCAAATTCTGAAAAACGATGCAAATTCAAATATAGGTATTTAGACATTTCATCCCGCTGAATTCTCTAAATACGTCATTTTTAATACTTTTTATATTATAAGGACACCTTCGAAGCAAAAAATCATATTAACAATATTTTTGAAAATTTTTATTTGACTTCCTTAACTCTCCGGTGGGCACCCGAGTCTGACCAGACAAGCTTTTTCGACTTTGTGTATGAATTTAATATATTTCTATTATAGCTAAGGACTTGAGCTTCTAAGTAGCTTCCTAAAATTTAATTTTCTATCGATTTATGTGCATAACCTCTTAAAAAGGATCCTCAAACAAGACGAAAAAAGGCCACACCGGATGCCCAACCGAAGGTTATAAAAAAAGGGTCCTACGGAGGGTTAAGTGGGCAAAATTTTGTGTAATTATTAAACAAGTTGTACTTCCTCTCAAAGTGTACTGATGCACACGCTGCAAAACCTTACACTCACATAGTCACCCATCCTTTTCCACACTCATTTCGTAGTATAAAAAAAAAAAAAAAAAAAAAAACACCGGAAGTGCACTTCGGTCAACCTGCATGAAATCAGCGCGTCATTATTTCGTGCACTTCGCACAAGTCGTCCCGCGCCTCCTGCTAATTTTAACTCTACTCCAACATAATCTCGCAACCTACAGAAACACCAGCGCACATACTCGCACATGTAGGGGTATGTGTGTGTGTGCGAACGCGCAAGTATGTCATTTGGCTAGCGACGAATATTCGCCAGGACACAGCTAATTGAATTGGATTTATGCTGCCGTCACTTGCCTATATCCTAAGCCGCCACCTCAGTCATCTACCACCACCCATCATCAACAACCATTCAGCCAGCTATGGTCTCCTCTACATACTCGTCTAAACGAGCATAAGCGCGCGCCGATGCCAAGTTGATGAAAATTCGCTTTTGCCAAGTCGATTTGCTGCAACTATGCTAATTCGAGCGGCAATATTGGCACAATGGCAGCAAAACGATGGCGATGATGAGGGACAAAGGCGACGTTGGTGGCGCAGTGACCGGCGACAGCAATTGCGGGACATTGACTGATGTGCAGGAGTTTGGCGGCAATCAGCTCTTCAGCGCACATCAGCTGTGCATTACTGATTGTGACAGCGTCATTGCTGTCGCATTTTGTTTGTTCTAAGGCGCTGCCACAGCTGCTGCTACCGTTGCTGCTGGTCAAATGAGCTAGTGAAAGGTCATGCTGGAGTTATTCAAATATATTTTCAATCGCTAGATGCTACCTTATACTCGCATCAATATTCGCTTTTTTTTTCTCTCACTTCTTTCAAATATTCGCAATCAGCCTCGACGCTGTTCCTTTCTGTTGACACGAAGAACATTTGTATGCGTCAATGGCGGCAGGTACAATTGCGCCCAACAGCACACGCACACACACACACACACTCAAACTCATACATACGTATGTATGCAAATAACAGTACGTCAGTAACATCGATTTCTGCTGCTGTTGTTGCTATTGTGTCTATTGGCACAGCGAAAGGTGAATGCACTGAGGCAAGTCATGCTGACTGGATGTTAATTTGGCAAAGTGCTAATAAAGCGAATTGGCAAGCAGGCAAGCAAGAATTTAATAACTATTTGGCAATTGTTTGGAATGCAGCTGTCCAAATCATGTGCAGACATTCAGGTTGCGCTTACTTTAAAATTTTCTCGCTCAGATAAAAGTTTTCGCGCATATGAATGAGAAGGGAATGAAAAATTGGATGTAAAAGTACTTTTTTTTTATTCTACGCACCTTTTTAAATGACGCACCCTTTTAAATGTGGGAGGGTAAAAATGGTAGCTGCACGCTTACTCAGTCATTGAAAACCATTCAAAGCAATGCGGAAGCACACACACACACATCGCATTTACTAATACATACATACGCAATATACTCATTTATGTGCATTATTTTAAAAGTGTAAATGTACCTGTGCTGTAGCGTATTTCATTGTGTTTCGAAATGCTTTCTTTTGCCACAGGTATTTCAAGATTTAATGTAAACCTGAGGTCTTTTCTCTTTCGACTTTGTTGCTGTTGCTTTTTGTTTTTTGCGTAAGAATGCAATTGAAGTATAGCGACGACATGCATATCCTTTTAATTTTGTGCAACTAAATATGGCGTACTCATAAACTCTAAAGGCGGTGTAAGTGAATATATGTACAGTGGTGGGAAAAATAATAGCAGCGTGACATTGTGACTAATTTTGAGTATTTATTTTTTTATTTTTTATTTTTATAAAAAATAGTTCCTACTGCATTGAAAAGTATAAAACACAAAGATTAAAATTTTGTACAAAATAAAACAACTAAACTGTTTTTTATATTTCAAACTTTTAGTTAGAAAATTTAGGTATGTGATTTTATAGCCCTAGGATTTTTGGTAAAATATTATGTTAGATGATGATTTTTTGAAAGAGTATTTCGGAATTCGGAGTACAATGGTTCGAATCTCCGTGAAACACCAAAATGAAGCAAAAGTTTTTTTTAATACCGGTCGCCTCTGGGCAGGCAATGGCGAAGATCCGAGTGTATTTCTGTCATGAAAAAGCTACTCATAAAAAAAAGTTGCCGTTCGGAGTCGGCTTAAAACCGAAGGTTCCTCCATTTGTAGAAAAACATCAAGATGCACACCAAAAATAGGAAGAGGAGCTATATATTGATGTTATATTTTTTTTTTAATTTTTTTTTATATTTTATTATATTTTTTGTATGTTTAGTATATTTTTTTTATATTTTATTTTATTTTTATTACATTTTTATTTTATTCTTTTATATTTTTATTATATTTTTATATATTTTTATTTATTTTTTTTTTATTATATTTTTTCTATGTTTTTATTATATTTTTTTTTATATTTTTTATATTTTTATTATATTTTGTTATATTTTTTTATAATTTATTTTATTTTTATTACATTTTTATTTTATTCTTTCATTTCAAGAATGTTGTGTAAAAATTTTAAGTGGATCGGAGCAGAACTCTCAAAGTTATAGCCTTTGTAGGCACTCTACCTCGAATGCGGAGCATAGATAATTTCTCAGAGTCATTTTTTCAAACGCGTTTTTCCCGAAACGACTTCTTAAAAGTCGGTGCCAATCACAACTCCGAAACTATTCAACCGATTCTTTTCAAATTTGGCACACGTTTTCTAAATCAAAAATACCTCCCCCCTACACTGTTTTTTTTTTATTTTTTTTTTTAAGGTTGTTTTTCACTTACAAATATGGCGAAATTTTTCGCCAAATAGGCTCGTTTTACGTTTTTTTGCCACCAAAACTACAAAAATGAAAAAAAAAAATTTATTAATGTAGGGGGAGCATTACGTCATACTTTAACTGAAAAACTCGACTTTTTTAGTTTCAGATGATTCTACGACGAATGCCGATTGGCACCGCAGAGCACCTCTCGAAAAACATATCTCCAAAAAAACTCTGCCATGGGCTTATTTGTCAATATTTTATTATTAATATTTTTTAAAAACTTATTGAAAAGATGTACAATAACATGCAACTGATTTTATTAAAGTATCTTAAGCCATATTTCTGTAAAAAATTCAAAAAAAAAGTGTTTTTTTTTAGCGCTAAACCCTACCTCCCCCTTAAATGAAGCCCTGCTATTATTTCTTCCTCAACTGTTTACATGAGTATATAAGAAAACAAAATAAAAAAGCTTTCAAGCAATTCATTCGGTGACTGACTGACTGAGTGTGTGAGTGCCATTTTCTTTTTGTTGCAAACATTCCTTTCTTTATTATTATTATGTAGAAGTAAAATAAATGTAACATATTTTAATGTAGCCGTACATAAGAGAGACTTCATCAACAAATAAAAAAGCGTATTTGGGCAGGTAAGATTCTCTTCTCCTACTGGGCTTCTCTGTCGGTTTCCAAGCTATCAGGAGAAGTAAAAAGGAATGATAATTTTCCTTTAGATATATTTACTTATGGTAATCATATCCCAATCTGAGACCAGCTTTATTCAAATAATTTAATATCCTTCATAACAATTCCTTCATGTGCAGCAATTTTACGGTGAGTGTCTGTTTAATAGTTCCTAGGCATTGGGATAAGCTTCCATATGCTGGTACGATTGCACGATTTTCATATTTTTATTCACATTTTCTAGAATTAGTCTAGCAGATCGCGCATCAACTTCGATCAACAACAACACATCATTGGGACTACCACTTCTCTGTGGCTTTCCTCGCTGTATTGGGTCTATAAAGAGCACAAATTTTTGAGCTTCCTGCTACGAATTGTCGCCTAGGTCGTAGTGAAACTAACGATTGTATCGAACTTTTTCTTTTACTCCCTTTACTATGGAAGACTACAACACACAACTGACTTCACTAAATATACGTAAATTTGTCAAAGAACTTTATCCTTTATCTTTTATAACTTGTCCTATGTCCTATAGTATGACTCGATGCAATGTATAGTATATATCGTGGGGCATGGCTAAGACTAGCAGAAATCTCTCAGAACATAGGCGGTAATTTCTGAAACTATTGAACCGATCTAAAACTTCTTTCGCTAATGGAAAGCTACAATTTATCTAAGTGCCAATTTCGAAGTGAGTGATTCAGGGAAGCCTAACACCAATGCTCTCCGCTAAAATGAGACTAAGGTACCACAATATGGATATCAAACGAAGGCTGGAAAATTGCTTTATCCCAGAAATATTTTCAGTAGAGTTTTCACCTACTTTATTTTCATCAAACATGTAAGAATAAATGTATGAAGCGTTCATATGGAGTTCTTGTGAAATGTGAGTTCGGATTACTGATCCGATTTGATTCAAACTCAGAAAACATATTAGATAAATCGGAAGAAATCCTTGTGCAAAGCTTAGTTCACCACGTGGCGTTGGCATCCAGGTATTTCGAAAAGTTAAAATAGCTACAAATACTCAACGCTCTAGTAAGAAATAAAAATTATATTAATACCTTCAATCTTAGAAGCGTTGCCACGTCAAGTGATTCAAGTGGTTGTGCCATTGCCAGAGAAGTTTTTTTTTAATTGACTTATTCGTAGGCTTGAGAAAACTTAAAAAAATATAATTATAAAATTTACTCAATGTTGATAATTTTGGTACAGATTTTTAAAGAGAAGTATCTTCGGTTGGCGGCCGCCATAGCCGAATGGATTGGTGCGTGACTACCATTCGGAATTCACAGAGAGAACGTAGGTTCGAATCTCGGTGAAAGACCAAAATTAAGAAAAACATTTTTCTACTAGCGGTCGCCCCTCGGCAGACAATGGCAAACCTCCGAGAGTATTTCTGCCATGAAAAAGCTCCTCACAAAAATATCTGCCGTTCGGAGTCGGCTTGAAGCTGTAGGTCCCTCCATTTTGTGGAATAACATCAAGACGCACACCACAAATAGGAGGAGGAGCTCAGCCAAATGCCCAGAAAGGGTGTACGCGTCAATTATATATATAATATATATATCTTCGGTTCTTTGAACATTTACACACATTTTTTGTTTTTAGTTTAACTTTAATTTTTTAACTTATTTTATTTTTTTGTAAAAAATTTTTTTTTAATTAAAAATAAATTAAATAAATTAAAAATAAATGTTTGTTCCAAATATGAGAATTGATAATTTTATTCCACGAAAAATTTTTTACCCAAATATTGATTTTTTTCCAAAAATTTTCGGTTCTTTCAACATTTTGTTTAGTGTTTGTAAAAAAATCTTGTTTGCAAAAAAATTAAGTTAAAAGATTCAAAATAAATTTTTGTTCCAAAAATGAGAATTAATAATTTCATTCCACCAAAAATTTTTTTACACAAATATTGATTTTTTTCCAAAAAAAAAATTTCCGAAAAAAATTTCAAAAAAATTTTACAGAAATATTCAGTTTTTTTCCAAAATTTTTAGAGAAAAAAATTTATTTTCTATTTTGAAGCATATACACCTTTAGATTTGTTTTCTCTGTGTTTAGAGAGAAATATTTGCGGTTCTTTGAACATTTTTTTAAATCATTTTTTCGGAAAAAACCAAATTTTTTTGTAAACAATTTTTCTTTAAAATACGAAAAATAATTTACAAAAAATTTGTATAAAAGAATTTATTTTATCCTTAACTAAAGTTGTAAAATTTAAGTTATATTTAAGAAACTCAACTAATTTTATTGTAAAAAATTTCCTTAACTTAAAATTAAAAAAACTCTTAATATTTTGTTAAAAAAATTTTGGGGAAAAAATTATTTTTCATGTGTGGAAAATATCCTCCCACAGATCTTTTGTTTTTAATTTTATTTTCTATTTAGTTCTTTTCCAAAAAATTCGTTTTGGGGACCAAAATTATTTACCATTTTGAAAGACACATTCTTCATTCAGATTTTTTTTCTTAACAATATTTCTTAGCAATATTTTCCACAATGCTTTAACAAATTTTCAACAAAAAATTGTTTTCACCTCACACAAAAAAAATTATTTTTTTTTAATTTTTCGGAGGAAAAAAATTTATTTTATCTTAATCTTAGTAATAAAATAAAGGCCGAAAACAAAATGCACAATAAAAAAGTTAAATTACCTACTTCACATTCAAAGTTAGGCTACCTACCAAATATCCCTGACGGTGGCACTGCTGCTGATATTGAAAGCGGATAATTAAAGCCAGAACAACTTTTCCCTCGCTCAAAAGTTTATGGAATTCCAAACAGCCAACAACGAAAACATTTTTAAAGATTTTTAACTCCAACGTTAAATCAGTGCTCCTATATGGTCGCCATGTTTCAGATCTGTGCCCGTTGCAGTAACAAAAACGTTTCAAACCTTCATAAATCGCTGCCTTAGAGTCAAAGTGCGCATTGGTGGGTATCAGATAACTGCAATGTCGTACAAGCTTCTGCAATAGTCATTATAGGATGCTGCCAGTCTACTCGCATGCCTGCCAATCAGACAATGCCCTGTTAGGACCCCAAGAAGATTTTTCATGTTTTTTTTCTTTTTCGAAAACTTCCGAATCACATTAGCCGCATGTCGTTAGAGTGGAATCTATAATGCTCAAGCTATAGGATTTTGTAGACGCAGCCTGTACGATGAATTCACGATAGCTGACGATCCCCTGACACTACCTCAAATAAAGCTTAAAGCCAGCAATGTAATTTATTTGTTTCGGCACTTTGTGCCCCCAGCCAGTGCGCTAGTAAATATAAATAATAATTTGTCCTTAGAATTTACGCAATTCTACGCTGATACGTTAGATAAATATTCTCAACTAAATTTACAACCTTTAGTAGGTCGCTTAAAAAGTTAATTTTCCGCGTAGCACCGTGTTATTCATAAGATAGAGCCAAACACCATTGAAATACCTTAGAATATTCGCCTGATAGAAGAAAAGCGCGGTTGCGTTACAATTCAAATCGTTCACCATAAGTAACAATAATTTATATATTTTCTAATGATGCCTTAATACACTAGAATTTATTATGTTTTTCGCATTTATTTATTTAAAAAAATTTTATACTTGGACCACCCGATATTTACAGAAATATCTATTTACATACATACATATACATATGTGAAGCATGTGTGTGTATTAGGGTCTAGCATATTTGAACAGCAGCAATCAAATATAAACAAGAAGAATGTCAGAAACAAACTAAAATTCCATATAACAACTTTCAACATTTTTCATGCCAGCTACTCAGTACACAGCCATCATACTGGAACAAAACAAAACAAAAAAAAAAACAAAAAAAAATTATGTACGTCTATTTTGCCAAAAATATGCAGACAACTACAAATTACAGCAATTTTAAAATGAATTTTTCTGACTAAATCCTTTAATATTTTTTTTTTATCAACAAAATAGTTTTTGGCTGTTGTTTGTTGCTGTCAATGTGTGTTTGCTTAGTGAAAAAATGATCTGCAAAATAAGGAACAAAAATGTGTAACAAAACTTGTGCATTTATATATACATAAATGCATAGATATATACATACATTAGGGTGGGTAGATTTATAAATCGCTCCTTGCTCTGTGAAAATCGTATTCTAGGGATCAAAATAAGAAACTTTGCCGAAGGAACCATACCTCTAAAACGAATTCTGATGTCCCGCAATTTGGGTCGAACGAAAAATCCCACTTTGACCGACCCCCACTAACTTTGGACGGCCGATCCACCCATGCCAGTGGCACACCCCCTGGAACTCCCCTGGGGGCTCCCCATACAATCATTTCAAAATATCACCATTTTTGGCCTTTACATGAGAAAAGAAACTAAAAAGTTCGACCCTAATTGGGGGACATCAGAATTCGTTTTAGAGGTATGGTTCCTTCGGCAAAGTTTCTTATTTTGCTTCCTAGAATACGATTTTCACAGAGCAATGAGCGATTTTTAAATCGACCCGCCCTAATACATACATATATGCACACTTACATGCATATAAACATTCATACATACATACCCAGTTTACCCTTAGAATCATAAAGGAGTCATTGAGAAGTCAAAGCTCAGCTAGTAAGCAAGTTTAAGAGTGCGCAATGAAGGTGTTTCCTTTCTTAAAACAGACCACTTACAAGAGCCTCAATTCATTCATCTTACATGGCTCTTACTCGTATTGGACTTGGCTTCACTCATATAGTCTCATAGTCACTCATAGTACTCATTTGAATATTTCCATGTGACCCTTTAAACTATATGGCCCACGAATACAGTTGCGAACGCAGAATTTGTGGTCTTCCACTGCAAAGGTTTTGAGTGAAGAACGAGCAGTGCTGGAGATGGTATACGAACATCCGCCATTTCACACAAGATTTGTTCGGAAGGGTTGTGCCTATATCTTAAACAGAAAAGATGAAATACAAGAACTCACATTACAAAGATGACGACGAACGACTTTGACACATTTTCGAGATTAAAAGTCCTCAATAGAAGCGACTGAGAATCTGCTGTTGTTATAATCGATAATGAGATGGTCCAAAACTGGACAGTGAAATAGGATATCATCTTCAAGTGCTTTTTATTGATAAAAGCTTACACCCATGCAGAATATTCCAGCATTTTTTCGGCCGAGATCTATGCAATTGGCATGACCGTGAAGCTAGTAAGCATATTGGACCTCGCTCTTTAAAACTTGACATCTTTGCAGATAATCAAGATCTGATGCAGGCCATAGTGCCGGTAATGACAAACTTGAAAAGTGTTTGAGAATTTCGAAGATCACCACAATCGTCTTCGACTGGCACGGTGTCAAGTAGCATTGATTTCTAGACACTGTATTCACTGGGAAATGATTGTTTGTGTCATCGGGAGAAAAGTGAGTTTCAACAAAGAGGTAATATCAAATTTTGTTCTACAATCGGTAAAACGTTTACCGAAACATTTGAATCGATGAAAAAAGTTTATGGAGATGATTGTCTATCTCATGCCAGAGTTCATGAGTGGTTCACACGTTTCAGAGATGGTTGTGAGGGCATAAATGACAATGAAAATACAGGCCGCCCAAAATCAGTAATCACCAAAAACTCCATCGGAATTGTTCGTAAATTCACCAAAAAATGAACCGAAATTATAGTTGAAATTCATGGAATCGGAGTTGAATATCTCTAACACATCGATTTTCGCATTTTAACTGATCATTTGGGCTTACGAATGGTCTGTGCACGTTTCATTCCGCACGAGTTAACTGAGGACCAAAAATTGCTCAGAATTCAACATTCGAAAGACCGCATTAAAGAGGTGAGAAAAGACGAGAATTTTTTTTATAACATTGTAGCTGGTAATGAAACGTGGTTTTTCCAACATAAACCTGAAACTAAGCGTCAAAGTGCCGAATGGAAGGCCCCAGACGAGCCACCACTCGAAAAATCGCGTTTGGCGAAGTCAAAAATCAAATCGATGCTCATTTGATTTTACGATTCCGAGGGAATAGTCCACAAGGAGTTCGTGGCAATGGGCCAAACCGTCAATGCAATTTTTCATCTTGGCATTTTGAAGCGTTTATTGCAACGCATTCGTCGAATTCTATCTAACTACCGCGAAGGAGGAAGCTGACGCTCTTTGCATGATAATGCACCACGTTATCGATCCACTCTTGTGACTGATTTTTTGACTATACATCGCATTTTAACCATCAATCCCTGTGACTACTACCTATTCGGAAAATTGCATTTGGGCATGAAAAGAAAACGTTTTGCGTCCGTAGACGCCATCCAAAAGGCTTGTACCGACATCCTGAAGGACATTCCGGTCAATGACCTGAAACACACTTTCGAAAAGCTTTTAGATCGCGCAAAACAGTGTTTTGAGGCCAGAGGGACTATTTGAAATAAATAAACTCGTAGTTATCAGAACAAAGCTAATGTCGTTTCTACTACTTTAGCTCAGCCTTGTTTATTTTGGACTTCACCTTGTATAAGAAATAACTGGAAACTCTTTTTAGTACAATCCCAAACCGACTGAACCTAATATTCAAATATTCCAAAAATCATCTTCGTGAAATAGTTTTTTTTTACTAATATGTGGGGCAGTTGCAAACAAAAGAGGTCCCCTATTCAATCTTTAAAAAGCCTTAGGTCCACCATTTGGGGAAAAATAGCAAAACGAACCGAAGGACAAACTTCGTCGAAACATCGTTGAAAGATGTAAATGAAATTCAAAATCGTCAAATTGTAACTAAGCAAATAAAAAAATTAAAAATTTGATAGAACGTTCACTAATTTAGAAATCGTCTACTTCTGATTAAGGAATACCTACAAATTGCTAAAGCACCGTTAAACATTCGAGAACACACATACAATCATATGCAATCTCAACTACCTACAACAAACCGCTCGCACAAAAATCACTTAAAACTTCCATTCCAGCGTATATTCAATGCAATTTATTTTTTCTAAAACACGTTTCTCTCTTTTCAAAATGAACTTTTGTATTTGACGAATGAATGGTGTGACAGGCCGATGAACAGGACGAATAGAGCGACAGCCAACAAGGCAAACGCATTTTTTCTTGGCTATCATTTTGTTCGCTATTGTGTGTTTGGCAACCTTGTTGTTGTCGTCCTATTATTATTTGTTGTTTGCTGTATTTTTTGTTTCTGAATGGTACTTTTTCTTGTTTTTTTTTGCTGCTTTTTTTGTTATTGCATCACTTGTTTACTGGGCTGTGTGTTGACTGGCTCGAGAGCTATTGCTTATTTTCTTGTTCTGCTGGGTCGAGAAGTTAAATGATAGATGCGTTAGGAAATTAGAAAATACTTTTGCATGACGGCAGAACGAAGCCAACGGCAAAGAACAAAAAAACAAAAAAAAAAGCAACAAGGAAGATGGAAATGAAAGCACAGGAATTTCACAAACTATTGCAATTATGAAGTGAAATGTGAAACAAATTTTACTAATGGAGCTAAGTTAATGAAAATGTGTATGCGGATATTTTTTTATTTTTTGAACAACTATTTAAATTTTTGCTGTGAGTCCAAACTCAAGTCCAGCATCAACTTTCAACATTAAATTGCGTAAAAGTGAATAGTACAAAATATTTAAACTTTTTTAATCATTTAACTTTTTTAATAACTCTGAGTAGACTATTTTTGTAGAGGAAAGTCCAGCATGTCTCTATGTAGTAGTTCCAGATTTTCTAATTTTGGTCTTAGCAGTCTTTCTATTGCGTGTAAAAAGTGTTGTAAATCAGTTTGTGATAGAAATATTACAGAATTTAAGGGTATTATCTTTACGCGTCATTTGGGTCGCTTTTTCACAAAAGCGCCTAAAAGTGCTAGTAAGCAGGATATTTGTGGACTAAAATATTCTATGAAAATATTAGGCAGAACATTTTAAGGGGGGTTATCGATCCATTTGTGGAACAACATCAAGACGCACACCACAAATAGGAGAAGGAGCTCAGCCAAACACCCAAAAAAAGGTGTACGCGCCAATTATATATAATACATGTATATATATACAGGGTTTGATTGAAAAGTAATGAGCCTTATTTTTTTAAGCAGTTTTATGAAACCTTTTGGGCTTATTCAACTAATATTCTTCAAAACATGACCCTTGAGCGTCAATACACCACTGGTAGCGGTGCTTCCACTGCAGGAAACATTTTTTAAAGTTATCCGTCGGAGTCGCGTTCAAGTCGGCTGTCACAGTTTTTTGGATCGCCTCGATGGAGTCGAAACGCCTCTCCTTCAGCTTTCTTTTCAGGCGCGGGAACAAGAAGACGCCGTAGGGGACAATTGTCTAAAGTATTATCCTGTTCGTCACTTTGCAATACCTCACGACTCTTTTCCACACGCAATTGCTTTTGTTCATCAGTCAAGGCCTTTGGAACCAATTTGGCACACACTTTGCGCAGTTCAAGTTTTCCGGTCACGATTTCCCGCACATTGTAATAAGTTAAATTTAACTCTTCACTGATCTCACGTAGACTCGCACGACGGTCAATGTTCAAAAATTCACGAACCCGGTTCACATCTTCGTCTGTTTGCGTCGTCGAAGGCCTTCCAGATCGTTGTTCGTCTTCGACGTCCTCCCTTGAACGACTTGTGCTACCGTTTTACCTGGGCACTGGACAGAGATTGGTCCCCGTAAGCCTCCTTGAGTAGCCCAATGGTTTCGGTACTCGTTTTGTTTAGCTTTACGCAAAATTTGATCGAGTAACGTTGCTCCAACGATCGCTGCATTTTCGCCACTGCAAAATCCTAACACACTTTTACAACAGCTTTCACTCGCGGAGCGATGTTGACTGCACCGCTGTTGCCAGCGAACTGGGACCGGTTTCTAGTGGAAGGAGAAGGACCAGCGATCATCCCCCACCAGCCGATTCGGTTGATCGCTTGGCAGACGTTCCGCGCGGGAAGGCTCATTACTTCTCAATCAAACCCACAAAAGCCGCAACGACAGGAGCTTTGTTCTGATAACTACGAGTTTATTTATTCAAATAGTCTCCTCTGGCACCGAGACACTGTTTTACGCGGTCTAAAAGCTTTTAGATGACCTCTACGGACGCAAAACGTTTTCCTTTCATGGCCAACTGCAATTTTCCGAATAGGTAGAACACACAGGGAGCCATATGAGGCGAATAAGATGAGTGACTGATGATTAAATCGCGGTTTCCAGTCAAAAAATCAGTCACAAGAGTGGGTCGATGAGATGGTGCATTATCATGCAATAAGTACCAGCTTCCTCAATTGCCTTTAAATCGTAAAAGCAAATGAGCATCGATTTGATTTTTGACTTCAAAAACGCGATTTTTTGGGTGGTGGCTCGTCTGGGGCCTTCAATTCGGCACTTTGACGCTGAATTTCAGTTCTTGTTGGGAGCACTCCTTTCATCACCAGCCTCAGTGCCGTAAAGGAAGTTCTCGTCTTTTCTCGCCTTTTTAATGAAGTCTTTCGAATGTTGAATTCTGAGCAATTTTTGGTCCTCAATTAACTTGTGCAGAATGAAACGTACACAGATCTTTCGTAAGCCAAAATGATCAGTTAAAATGCGAAAGTCGATGTTTTAGAGATATTCAACTCTGATTCCATGAATTTCAACTATGATCTCGGTTTATTTTTGGTAATTTAAGAACAATTTTGATGAAGTTTTCGGTGATTACTGATTTTGACCATCTGACTGACTCACAACCATCTCTGAAACATGTAAACCACTCTTGAACTGGACTCTGGCACGAGATAGACAATCATCGCCATAAACTTTTTCATCAATTCCAATATTTCGGTAAACGTTTTAGCGATTTTGAAACAAAATTTTATATTAGCTCTTTGTTTGAAAGTCATTTTTGTACTGATGTCACAAACATATTGACACTATAGACGCAATAACTTCGCTTCCACTAAACCGAATGTCACCAAGCTTCCACTGGAATTCAGCTAGGAGCGTAACTTCCAACACACTAACTCATTAAAATGATGGCGCCATGAGAAACGTTGGTTGGTTAAAGTGGTGATTTTTCAAGATTCCAATTAGTGGTTCCGCACCATTTTAGTGCCACATTCTCAATACCAACAAGCTATACTATACGATTAAGAAACCTTACAAAGTCAGCTCTTCGAGGTTTTTAAAAAAGCGCTTTGCCAAGCGTTAACATTCTCGCCTTCCATAGGGCAGAGTAATCAGAGAAGAAGTGGAAAATAGTTCCCGTTTTCTCCGGTTGAGAGTCTGTAGCCTTCGCTTCGTGTTTATCATTGTTTCAGATGTTTGTTTTATCAGATGTTTGTTTGTGGTTGTGGCTCAATGCTGCACTAAAACTAAAAACAGTATTGTAGTTTTCTTTCAGCGGCCTCGGTAGTCTAGCGTAAGTACACTAGCCTGCCATCCCAGAGGTTTTGGGTTCGAATCCCACGTAAAACACGGTCCTCGCACTTTTCCAAACTTACCTAAAAATGTGAAACACAGATGGCGCTTCAAGCAGTAAGAAGGTGTTGTTTCTAAGCAACGACAGGTGGGCATTCCCACTACTTAGCACTGGTAGCGTCTGGCTAATCACCTACCCTGTCAGAAATCAAAAACAGATTAACGAAACCAACGCAAGACTGAATCTTGTCGAGGCCCTATGCTCCCGAGTGGAGTGAACAAGGAAAAAACAATTTTTTTTCTTTCACTGTACAGTCAAAATAAAATTATTTCTTATGAAAAAAACTGAGTCGAGCTTGCTTGAAACTTGCTCCATAGAAGTGAATTACTCATAATGCACTCGGAGGCTTATATGGCCGCTTTGCAATTCCAAGCAAAATACCTGAATTGAAAAGGTTGCGTTATTATAAATTCAGTAGATTTCTTAGCCTTTAACTATAACAGTGGGATTTATATACAAGTTTTGATATTCATATCTTTCTTATTTCATTTTAATAATTTTTTATAAAAATGCAGTTCATTTTTCTATTAAAACCATGTAAATTTAGGCTTCAAATTTTGTAAAAATTTTGAAAACTTTAACAAATTTTCCTACAAATTTCGAACTTTTTAATCAGAATTTTTGGAAAAAATTTGAATGCGCAATTTTATAGCCTACTAGCAAACCCGGCGAACTCCGTTTCGTCACCAGATGGCTTCGTTTTTTGTAACATTTTGTTTAAGGATTAAAAGATGAAGAAAAATTGAAAAGGAAACATTTTATTTCATTTCACAATAGTAATGAATTCATTTCGATTACAAAAATTAAGTGTAATTTAGTTGAACTTCTCTAAGTAAAAAATGAAAGTGAATCCAAATTAAATACTGAATCGAAGCGTTGTATGTGTCCGCAAATTATCCGTTTTATTGAAGTGCTCTTTGGTGAACCACATTTTCTGTTCTTTGGTCTGACGTTAACACAAACAAAGCGGATGGTTTCCCAACTCGTGAACACGCAACGTATAGCTCCCCATTTGAAAAACAATGATTTTCTAAATTTATCCCGCAAACACTAAGCTATTGGCCTTGCAACTTGTTCATTGTCATTGCGAACGCAAGGCGAACCGGATATTGCAATCGTTTGAAGTCAAACGGAAGATCAGTCGGAATCATTGGTATTCGAGGAATACATAAATTTTCACCTGCGTACTTTCCTTTCGTAATGGTTGCCTCAATCATTTTCGGCATAAGTCTTTTCACCGCAAGTCGAGTACCGTTGCAAAGTCGCGGTGGATTCAAATTACGCAATATTATAATAACTGAACCAACTTCGAGTTGCAAGTTATGTGGTGGAAATCCTGGTTATTCCAGAGAGTTGAAAAACTACGTTGGAAGATTTACTACATCACCGGGATTTGTTATGGAATCAACGGATTTGTATGTCACCAAATCGCCATCGATTTTTGATTGAATGGTCAAATTCAGTGCGTGTACATCATTATTCCTTGCGGCGATAATTGCTCGGTGACTTAACTAAGCATAATTCTGATAATTCTCACTAATGTTTGGGAAAACATTTTCAATAAGAGCTAATTGAGAGTCTATAAATCGGCAAAAGTCGTCGGTAAAAGAAATTAATCCAACTGTCGCATCATCATCCAACTGTCGCTAACAATTGTTTGGAAAATTTTGCAGCACTTTGATCATTTTGAAGTTGAACTTTCATATTAGTGGTTAGCGATAATGTGTTTACGTTATTCCATAAAGGTGATGCCTTCAGGCAAGCGTTCAAGTCAACTGCAGGCGTTCCCCGGGGAATTACTGGCAACGTCTGCCTGAAATCGCCTGCCAACAATATCATCAAGCCGCCAAAGATGTTTTTATTTCGCCGAAGATGCTTCAGTGTGAAGTGTTAAGTGCTTCAAGTGATTTCTTATGTGCCATTGTGCACTCATCCCAAACAATGAGCTTGCATTGCATCAACAATTTGCCCATTGCGCTGGATCGGAAAATATTGCAATTGAACTGTTAGGAAACGAATAACTTTAACCTCAATTCCTCAGAATTTCACAGTGAACACAATACCGGTTTTAAATTAGCATTTGAAAGAACGTGCGCATAATAAATGTCACATGAAATTAACTGAGCAGAGTATATGCTATAAACCTCACGGAGTCCGAGAACTTTCCAACGAATGTAAAAGCGTGGAAATCGGTTCGGGCGTTCTGGAGTTATAGCGTCAGGAGGAAAACCCGACATATTTTTATATTATTGAATTGAATTTTTCAATTTGGTATTTGCCTATGGAATTTGATATTAAGTAGAACATTGAAGAGCCAACCAAAACCCATAGATATTTTGACATTTTTTTTTGGTGTATTTTGTGCATTTTCTTCATGTGACGAATGCTCGCAAATTTTTTTATATGGAGGGAAATACTCAATACCATCTGCAAAAAAATTGTTAAAAATTAATGCGATTTTTGAGACACTTAAAACTATCACTATTGAAATTCAAAGGGTTATAAAACTGCGTACTCGATATTCTTCAATACAAAAAAAAAAATAGAAAATGTTAAATTTTGAGGAAAATTTATTTAATTTTATTTCAATTTTCACAAAGTTTGAAACTTGGAGTTATATGTGGCAGAACTGAACTGTGAGAATGAACTGTATTTTCATAAAAAAAATATTAAAATTAAAAAAATGTCAAAAAGTCCAAGTATATACTACAGTTATTCAACGCAGTGTACATATGTTCCGGTAAATTCAAATTAATGTCGCTGCCTGTAATTCTGATTTATAAGTCGTGTTGGTGCACAAAAGTAATCTAATTAAGTGGAATTATGCGCTTGAGTAGCTGCTTGAAGTTTTATTGTAATTAAAATTTTACGAAAATAGGCAAAATTTCAGTGGCTGAATTTTACACACTTATTAGTTTTTGTTGTTGCTTTCTGACATGTTTTCCGTACAACTAACTAATGACTACATGCACACATTAGATGATTTACCTGTCTTCTTTATCATTACAAGATATGCCACAATAATTACCGTTTGATTACATTCATGATGGCGTACATGCTTTGCCTTATATTTTTAATTTGAAATGTGTATACACTCATGCTCACAAAAGCAATGCACATTTTTCCGGTACTTTTTTTTATAAAAATATAGGTCATTATATAACAAAAGATTTATAAATCAGGGTTCCAAACTCTTTAAAAAATTAAAAAAATTGCAAAAAAGTATATCAAAATTTTTAACTTTTTAATCGGAATTTTCAAAAAAACTAGTTATTGCAATAAAGTAAAAGTTCGAAATCGCTGAAAATCGTATTGATTTTTGACAATTTTTTGTGTTCAATATTGAGCAATTTCTTCCACGTATAAAGCACTTGTTCAGAAGTAGTTAACCAAACCTAAGCAAGTCAGTAAATGGAAAATGGAATCAACCTGAAGAGTCATCTCATCTTATAGTAATCTCTCAAATCTGTCGCATTGACGCTGGATTGCTCTCATGGACGAATGCAAAGAGAAATTCCATTGTACTTGCATGAACTTGTATGAAGAAAGTGATAACATTTTGAATCATCTGAAATACTATAGTAAGAGAGCTTTAGAAGAGCAGCATCAAACGAATGGATCTGTTGAAAAATCATGAGAACAAGTTTTTAGAATTTGAGCAAACGTGACAAGACTTTGGGCCCTAGAAAGGTAAGCTGCAAGAATCAAACTCTCATACAAAAATGGAAGAATAGAAAAAAAGTACAGTGAAACTTTCAAGGCAGACAAAGAAAGAGGGAGAGAGAATAAGAGGGGAAAGAGAGAGGGCGAGAGAGAAAAAATATATATCTAAATAAACTCGCAACATTTGCAGAGAATACAAATAGACAAAATTTACAAAAAACGGAGAAGGGTCGACCGGTGTAGGTTAACACCGGACACAAACCGTGGCAACAACGCGCACTACTCCAAGCGTTTATCATCCGCACAAACGCAGCGAATCCAGGACCGCAGCAACGGCACAAATTACCGCAAGGCAATACCAATAAATCTGACGCCGGAATGGATAGCACTTTATAGTACGCACAATCACTAGCCAGAAAACGGAAATAAGCGCCAAAAAGCTGGCACCAAAAAAAAAAAATCGCCAAAAAACTGAGACCAAAAAACGCCACAAACAGTAGGCACCAACGAAATAAACCGCCAAAAAGTAGGCACCAAAAATATATTTTCTACAAGTTTGCACCAAGAAATAAGCGCCAAAAAGTAGCCAGTGTTATTTCTCACTAGAAATTAGCAACCACAAAGAAAAACTCAGGAAAAATAGCCTAAAGTGTATCTAGCTCTCTCTTTCCTCTGCGTTATATCTTTTTTCTCTCTCGCGGAACGAAAATACCCAAAACGTTGCATGGCCTTGAAATTTTACTCTCCATTCTTGCTCGTCCATCGACGCCTGAGAAGTTTCGCTTGAAAAACTTTACACAAAATTTATTTTTAACCACTTTTGGATATCGGCTGTTCCACTGCCTACATAGTGGGGTAGGTAGACATTTTTTAGCTCTTAGAAATAAAACTTTCTTTGTGAAATTTTTTGCGAGATTCAGAAATTTAGACATGAAAAAAATTTTAGAGATTTGAGTTGAAAGATAAATTTCGGTATTATAGAAAAGTATTTCTTTGTGAACATTTTTGGCAAACTTTTAGAGATTTGAATTGAAAGTTAAATCTCGAGTTTTCGATACTATAGGAAATAATTTTTTGTTTGACTTTTTAGTAAATTTTCAGAAATTTCAGCTAAGAGATAAATCGCGAATTTTCGATACTATAGGAAATCTTTTTTTGTTTGATTTTTCGGTTAATTTTCAGAAACTTCAGCTAAGAGTTAAATCGCGAATTTTCGATACTACAGGAAATCATTTTTTTTTACCTTTTGGCTAACTTTCAGAAATTTTAGTTAATCGATAAATCCCGAAATTTCGGTACTATAGGAAATCTTTTTTTGTTTGATTTTTCGGTAAATTTTCATAAATTTCAGCTAAGAGATAAATAAGGAATTTTCGCTACTACAGGAAATCATTTTTTTTTTTGGACTTTTGGCTAACTTTCAGAAATTTGAGTTGAAAAATAAATCCTGAATTTGTGGTACTAAGAAAATAATTACTTTTTTACTTTTTGGCAAAGTTTCAGAAATTTTAGTTAAAAAATAAATCAGGAATTTTCGGTACTATTGGAACAAATTTTTTGTTTGGCTTTTCAGTGAATTTTCAGAAATTTCAGCTAAGAGGTAAACCCCGAATTTTTGGTATTATGGGAAACAAATTCTTTTTTGTACTTTTTGGTTAACTTTCAGAAATTTGAGTTGAAAAATAAATCCTGAATTTGTGGTACTAAGAAAATAATTACTTTTTTACTTTTTGGCAAAGTTTCAGAAATTTTAGTTAAAAAATAAATCAGGAATTTTCGGTACTATTGGAACAAATTTTTTGTTTGGCTTTTCAGTGAATTTTCAGAAATTTCAGCTAAGAGGTAAACCCCGAATTTTTGGTATTATGGGAAACAAATTCTTTTTTGTACTTTTTGGTTAACTTTCAGAAATTTGAGTTGAAAAATAAATCCTAAATTTTCGGTGCTATAGAAAATAATTTTATTTTGATATCTTTGGCAAACTTTTAAAGTTTTGAGTTGAGAGATAAATCCCGAACTTCCGGTACTATAGCAAATAATTTTTTGTTTAACTTTTTAGTAAATTTTCAGAAATTTCAGCTAAGAGACAAATCCCAAATTTTTGGTACTATAGGAAATAATTTTTTTATTTGGACTTTTTTGCAAACTTTCAGAAATTTGAGTTGAACGATTTTTATAATTTTTTTTTGGCAAACTTTTAGAGATTTGAGGTTAAAGATAAATCCTGAATTTTTGGTACTATAAGCAATAAATTTTTTTGCGGGCGTTTTGAAATAGTTTCAAAAATTTGAGTTGAATAAAAAAATCTTGAAATTTCAGTTTAAGAAAATAAATATTTTTTTGAAATTTTTTGCAAAGTTTAAGAAATTTGATTTAAAAAATAAGTCCGCAAATTTAAGTACTCTAGCCAATAATTTGTAGTTGCTCAGTATTTGATGCGGTACCAGCTGGTGGTAGCAGAGGAGGAGGAAGGCCTTCTCTACATTGGAAATATCAGGTGGAGAAGGACTTGGCTTAGCACGAGAAAGATACGACTGGCGCCCTTTGTTAAACTCTGCCACAAATCGCGAAGAAGAAGAACCAATAATAGGTTTTTTTCCGGCAAGCTTTCAGAAATTTCAGTTAAAAGTTAAATCCCCTGATAGCGGAACAATATAATAATAACCCAGAAATTTCTGTGCAGGGAATTATAGACACTAAAGGCAATATATGATAATTTCTCTTGAACCTTATTTAAATTCCTAGTATTTCACTAGACACAACCATTTCCATTGGAGGGAATTGCAGAGCTCATCACTCATTCCTCTGCTATTTAGTAGTAGTATTCAGCTTGAATAAAAAAATATATAACTTCGCCATGGGAATAAAAAAGTGTTATCGGTAATTTTAAGAGATTTATACCCATCGCAGTGTAATAGGCTGTCTGTGCAAAATATTATACAAACACATTTAAAATTAGAATAAACTTAACTAAACTAAAACAAGCAGTTAATCCGCCTCCTAGTAGTACACTTAGAAGTCAATTAGTTGCTCACTCTCTTAAATTACATCTTCACTCACTGCGTGTGAGTATTCATATGCGTATACAGATGTCCAAAGAATCTACCTTTACATATGTAGATGAGGCCTAATTAGCCTATTTAATAATTCAATCATGTCCAGTTGTTTTATGTAGAGTCAAAAAAAAATGTCTCTAATTTTGTTATCTCTGTAATTTTGTGCATGTAATTTTGCATTTGACTTTGTAATTACATCACTCACGTTTGTATATGCAGGTGTATGTAAATTTCACCTGTGTTTAGTCAATGCAGCTGCTGCAAACGAATTGCATAATTATTGCGATTTAATTAAAATATATTAATTACATGTCAAAGCTTTGTTTGAAACACAAATTAATAGCAAAATTTACATGACATTCACATATTCGGTTGTCAGAAATGTCATAATGCAGATATTGTGGGTATGTTTTTAAAGGAAGGCGTTCTACGCTGTTTTCAATGATTGTTCAATGTTGCTGTAGCCTCTGTTATGACTGCCACCTTGACAAAATTGCAAGTAAAGCAACACAAGTCAAGTGAATTTGCGGCAATTTTTTGTGAGGACGTGCGTGTTTCTATTTTTTTATAAGTAGTTTCGTTCTAGACGACCACACAAAGCAAAACTTTTCTTACAGATTTAGCATCTAAGTTTTGATAAAATTTGAATAAATCGCTCATCTATACTGACATTTTAACCTACACCAGTTAAAATATTAAAAACAATATTGAATGCTGGAGTTATTGTTACCCGAATCCGGTGTTTTAACACAGCCTAATCTTTGAACGAATCTTTCAATATTTCTGCCATGAAATTCGATGCGCCTTCATAAGATCGATCACTGGTTACATAACTGTCTACAACCGCTTGTATACTCAGGAAGACTCAAAAGTACCTGAGTTCGTCTAGCAACCTTATTTAAAATTTTAACAGGCATCCTGAAAATATCAAGAGCATTGACTTGTGGGTAGCAAATGCAGTGATTCCAAAGAGTTTCAAAGTGGGCAGAAATGTTAAGGGGACAGAAACCTGTAAAATTTCGAAAAAAAATATTTTTTTTTTTCATAAAATGTTAATATAATCCTTTAAAACTATGTCAATAAATTTTTAAGTATTTCTTATATTACAGAACGTCAACCGTGACGACTCTATTATTTGCGTTTGAGCGCTGGAAGAGGTATAGTTTGCCGACTTTAGACGCGTTTTTCTCAAAACTATATTTTTCGAATTGGCGTACACGATAACTCGAAAAGATATTGACCAATCTTTCTGAAATTTTGCACACATCTTTTTTATGATTTTCTATGTGAATACAACTTTTTGAAATTTTTTCGAAAAAATAATTTTTTCGAAACAAAAATAGTAGGAAAATTCGCCCCAAAATTCATTATTTTTTTAAGCATTTTTTTCCATGATTTTTTTTCCATTTCTGTTTAATTCAAATAGAAATTATGACGTTAATAAATAAAAAAAATTTTGGTTTTTTGTATTCAGGCCACTGACGCCGATGCTAAGGGTGATTTTTTTAGAGGTTAGGTTTTCAAGATGAAATAAAACATATATAATTTAATGTTATGGCCAAGAATTTAGCTTTATTATAAAGATAAGGGTTTGCCATTATGTTTTAAAAATGATTTCGGGCAAGTGGCCGCCGCAGCTGGCTCGAATAAATTCCAGCCGAGAGGCCCAATTTTCGACCACTTTTTGCAGCAACTGGGGCCGTATGTCAGCAATAACGCGCCGAATATTCTCTTCCAAGACGTCAATCGTCTCGGGCTTATCTGCGTAGACAAGCGACTTCACATAGCCCCACAAGAAACCAAAGGTCGTCCACATCAACATCGTCCAATTCAGGCACGAAAAAGTCATTAATCATGGCTCTATAGCGCTCTCCATTGACTGCAACATTATGGCCGGCTTCATTTTTAAAGAAATATGGACCAATGATTCCCTCTGCCCATAGAGCACACCAAACAGTGACACTTTGAGGATGTAACGGCGTCTCAGCAATGGCTTGTGGATTATGTTCGCTCCAAATACGACAATTTTGCTTATTGACATACCCATTCAACCAAAAGTGAGCTTCATCGCTGAACAAAATTTTCTTCGATGCGTTGCGCGAACCGAACCATTATTTTCGTAATAAATTTGCACGATTTGCAAACGTTGTTAAGTTGTAAGTCTATTCATTATGAAATAGCAAACCAAACTGAGCATAAATCAAGTGACAGCTGTCAAAAAGACCATCTACGAAAAAAGTAGTGCCAACTTGAAAACCTAACCTCTAAAAAAACACCCTTTACAATGCCGGCCGATTGAAAAGGCTCGCTGCAACCATCCTGGAAGAATTGAGTGTACATCCGCCATTTTAAATTGTTAAAATAAAAAAAAATAAATTTATACCTATTTTTTTAATGTATAAATAAACTGTATGCCAATTTTGAAAAAAATATATTGACTTCTTCATTTTAAATAATTTTAATGAAAATCAGGGAAAATATGACGGTTTACAGGTATCTGTCCCCTAAGGATTCATATATGAATCTGATATCAGGCGGCCAATTATTGTTCTGTAAAAACAAATAGTGGAAGATGCTTTTCCCCATAATACACTTTATTTCATTAATTGTTTACGAAAGTACAGTTCAGTTTACAAAAAAATCATATGAATCCTCATTTGAAACCTTGTGCAAGTTGTCTGAACATTATGAGGCACTTGAGGGATCGAATTCGTCGAAAAGGGCCAGATTTGCTGAAAAAAGAAGTTGTTGCATATACTGAACTTGTTTACATTTTTCATATGTCCTTTGCTGATAGCGGCACTAGACATTACATTTGCTCTTTTTGCCGTATCCTGTTTGATTTCGCTGCTCCTAAAAATTTTGAAAACGGCATTGGATTTTTCATAATCAGTTATATTGAAAAGATTTTTTTCGATCTTTCTTGCATGGAGAAAGCAAATTTTTTACAGCCTCAAAAAAAGTAGATAAATGGTTTTTCTTAATTTTTTTTGTAAATTTCTTAAAATTTTTTTTCTTAAATCAAATATTTAGGGTTTTGTTGGATCTTAAAAGAAATTAAATGGCTGATAAATTATGCGTCGTAATGCTTTTGAAATCATTAAAATTCGACCAGATATCGGCATATTTAAATTAGATCAAAAAGGTACATAAAAATTTAGTTTTCCCAAAACAGTTTTTTTTTGTTTTTTGTTTTTTTAAGTAAGTATAGAAAAACTCAACTTATGGACGTCATATTGCTACTGATTTATAATGGGTTCATTAAAAAAGCAGCCAACGGTGGTTTCTCTGTACGATTTCACAAATTCTAATGAAAATTCGATGTTTACTGGCACAAGTACTTTGAAGGCGATACAACAGATTTTATTTTAAATGATTAATAAATATTTATATGCATATTTTTTATTGGCTCGGGGCTCTTGAGTATGGGGTAGAGCATCCAGCATGAAGGTGCAGCTGTAAATTCCAAGTGGTGTAAAGTAAATACTTCTATGCCCTATAGAAGTAACCACTTCAAGATCAGCATTTCAAAAAGAATGCTTTTTTACGAGGTAAGCATATGAAAATTGTCACATAATTCTTCATTTTTGCACATTCTCTACCTACACACATACAAGTATATGAGTACACATACCATACACTCACATTATAATATACGATCAACACTTATCTAAATTCATTCGCATAATATTTCCGCAAATTTTTAATAAGCTGCTGATTACGAAATTTTAATTCAAATATTTTACTTTCAAATTCAAAATATTTACCCGATTTGAGCGAAAATTATGCAACACTTGAGCCAAATACCAACAACGGATGCGAACCAAAAGGCAAAGGTGCAATCAAGTAGAGGCAAGTGGAAAAAATGCCAGCATTACTAAATGTCAACAAGTGTCATACCCACACCAAAATTACCAACGTTTAGCGGTGCGAAAATGTGAGCAAACAAACAAACAATTAGAGGTGTGTACCCCGCTGTGAGTGCATTTGTACATTTGGAAAGCAATGCAAAGAGCGACAGACTGCAGCGCATACCAAATGAAGACATAAAATGCGTTGCACTACCTAATGACACATATACTGATGGCCGTGTATCGCATACCACGTGCCACATGCCACATAGTTACAAGTAGGAATATATAGGTGTAAGTACATATTTATTGCCCAAAGATGCAAAACTGGTTGCGATAACAACAACAATTTGGAAATGCCACGAGTTAAGCCATACTTTGAAAAACAAAGAAACAAATGAAACATCGCAAATGTTGTATAAAATCGCAAAAATGTATGCAAAAAAAAAAAAAACAAAAAATGTTCAATTGCCTTTGCGTGTGGGTTTGTGCGTAAGCGTTTGTTATTTAGTAATTACGTGAAATTAATATGTGAATTTGTGTAGAAAAAATTGCTCAAGGATGGCTTTGTCTGCATAAAGGAGAAAGTTTGAACGAAAATATTGCGCAATGCTTCAGATTTGTTTCACAAATAGCAGCTCACGCACATAAACACAAAAAGGCAAATCAAAAGCGTTAGCTAAGTATGTTAAGTGGGGAAAATGCATTCCGAGTGGCAAAAGTGTGCCATTTTGCCGCAATTTGTGGCACAAATAGTGCGTATAAAGTAAGCGGAAGTGGCGTTATAAAGCAAAGCGGCAAAATTAGCGTTTGTTTTCAAATTTTTCAATGGAAACCCGGAGCAGGGAAGTGATGTATAAATTAGCGGTGAAGCGCCTTAAAATATGCCACTACAGTTGAGCAGCATTAGGTGTATACTTTATGTTGAATGGCAAATGATTCGTATGAAAAAGATGGTGTTAAATGAAATACACTATTTGACACTTCCATTTCGAAGAAATACCGCTATTACTTAACAAAATTGTTTTTATCATTCGATGCTTCACGTCAACGGTGAGCACAGAGTTATGGCGCAATTGATTTTTCATATTCATATTCATCCTCGAACTCATATTCATATTCATATTCATATTCATATTCATATTCATATTCATATTCATATTCATATTCATATTCATATTCATATTCATATTCATATTCATATTCATATTCATATTCATATTCATATTCATATTCATATTCATATTCATATTCATATTCATATTCATATTCATATTCATATTCATATTCATATTCATATTCATATTCATATTCATATTCATATTCATATTCATATTCATATTCATATTCATATTCATATTCATATTCATATTCATATTCGTATTCATATTCATATTCATATTCATATTCATATTCATTTTCATATTCAAATTCATATTAATATTCATATTCATATTCATATTTATACTCATATTCATATTCATATTCAAATTCATATTAATATTCATATTCATATTCATATTTATACTCATATTCATATTCATATTCATATTCATATTCATATTCATATTCATATTCATATTCATATTCATATTCATATTCATATTCATATTCATATTCATATTCATATTCATATTCATATTCATATTCATATTCATATTCATATTCATATTCATATTCATATTCATATTCATATTCATATTCATATTCTTATTCATATTCATATTCATATTCATATTCATATTCATATTCATATTCATATTCATATTCATATTCATATTCATATTCATATTCATATTCATATTCATATTCATATTCATATTCATATTCATATTCATATTCATATTCATATTCATATTCATATTCATATTCATATTCATATTCATATTCATATTCATATTCATATTCATATTAATATTCATATTCATATTCATATTCAAATTCATATTAATATTCATATTCATATTCATATTTATACTCATATTCATATTCATATTCATATTCATATTCATATTCATATTCATATTCATATTCATATTCATATTCATATTCATATTCATATTCATATTCATATTCATACTCGCACTCATATTCATATTCATATTCAAATTCATATTCATATTCATATTCATATTCATGTTCATATTCATATTCATATTCATATTCATATTCATATTCATATTCATATTCATATTCATATTCATATTCAAATTCATATTCATATTCATATTCATATTCATATTCATGTTCATATTCATATTCATATTCATATTCATATTCATATTCATATTCATATTCATGTTCATATTCATATTCAAATTCATATTCATATTCATATTCATATTCATATTCATATTCATATTCATATTCAAATTCATATTCATATTCATATTCATATTCATATTCATATTCATATTCATATTCATATTCATATTCATATTCATATTCATATTCATATTCATATTCATATTCATATTCATATTCATATTCATATTCATACTCATACTCATATCCGTACTCATACTCATATTCATACTGTTTTTTATATTAGTACTCGTACTTAATCTCATATTCCCATTGATATTCATACTCGAATTCATATTCTTAATAATATTCATATTCGTATTAAAATTTTATTCGTTATCATATTTATACTCATATTCGTATTCATACCCATACTATTATTCATATATATTTTTATATTAACATTAAAACTTATATTCATATTTAATTCATTTTCATATTCATACTCATACTCATACGCATACTCATACTCATACTCATACTCATACTCATACTCATACTCATACTCATACTCATACTCCTACTTATACTCATATTCAAACTCATACTCATATTCATGCTCATACTCATACTCATACTCATACTCATACTCATACTCATTCTCATACTCATACTCTTACTCACATACATATTAATATTCTCATATTATATTATTATGCGAATTCAGTATTAATAATCATAGTCATACTCGTACACATACTCATTTTCTTACTCATATTCATATAAATACTCACATTCCCTTGTATACCCATATCCATCCACTCATATACGTATTCCACACCATTTTTTTTTAATGCATTGAAAAAGTTGCATCATTATTTAACGTCACGCTCCTACAAAATTACCGTAGCACATAAATTGCGCTCATTCATGTGGTTCTGAAAAATATTTCCTATGTAAAGCGGCTCGAAAAAAGTGTGAGTGGTGTTTGTGTGCGTGCACAAATTGCCACAATTTATGTGGCTTTTATGCTGAAGTGCTGCGAAAAACTCTATGCTATTTTATTTGCACAAACCACCTAATTTTACACACACATACCTACATATCTATTTGCATATATATTTGTAAGATTATGTTAGGCACGCACGTCGACGCGCCTAATTTTAGGCTAGCAAGCAGAGTATTTTTGAATTTTATTTTTTCGCTTCAAAGCTTGCATTTTGTATTCTATGTGCTGGAGCTTGATGCCATGATGAGTAGTTTGGTTGCATACATTATGCACACGTAATCCAGCGTTGCTGGCGTTTTGTTGAAGCCACACAGCGGATGTAATTGCATACATATGAGGCATACTGCACTTTCACGCACACATGCACATCTATAAAAAATGTAAATTCAGGCAGACTTACTCTGCTATTCTGTCGATATTCATGTTTTTTAATGTAGGCTTGCAACGCCTAAGTGGCACCATTAGGGTAGCTGTTTTGTTAGAGCACCTGAAAAGCCACTCGTAATTTGCAAGCTTTTCGCTGGATTTTCAGTGCCGCCTATTTTTAGGTTTTTCAAAGTAGGACGACGAGACGGCTGACATTTATGTCTTGTTTGTCTTTTTGTCTCAGTTTTCACTGCATTTTGCACAGTTTGCGTGTTTTTTTTTTGCTTTGCTTCGTGGCAATGCTTATGTGAGGTCTTCTGTCGTTCTTATTGAGTTACTTCATAGAAACGGTGTGTATGCACCAAGAACACCCACGCACACTAGAGAAATTATTTAAATTTGATTAATTATTGCGTTTAATTTGAAACGCAAATTCATATTCTAATACATATTTTTTATACCAACTCTTACTCTTAGTTCAAAGACACACTTTGTACCTTGGGTTTCCCTCAACTGTTAATATTCCTTTCAGAACTAACTGACGTAGTAGTGTTTTGGAAGATATGTTACCACATTTTTACCAGAAGAACTTTGACTTCTTTCAAATTTTTGATTCGACTCATTTAAACTCGATTTCAAACCTTAGCAACATGAAAGCCAGTAGTCCGAAAGGTGTTATTAGATCAGATTAGATTAGAAAGAATTTGGTCACAAGTCATTATTGATGAAATCAATCACTCATATAATAATTGGCATTCAATTTCAGGCCTTTTTCTAAGAATACCAGATATAATTTGTTTCTTTTTTGGTGGCCTTCTGAAAACATTAAGCTCTTCCTTTTTGTAATAGGTTTTATTTACTAAATAAATGCAATGACTATGAATTAGACAGAAATTTCCGGAATGAGCGAATTTGCCATTCTAAGCACACTCAGGACTCTCCCCTCTGAGAAGGACTTAATCTTAATATGGCTCTTGAGTGTATCAGGGAAACTGAATCTACTAGGAACGCACAATCGCATCCAGCTACATTTGGTCCCAGGGCACAGCGGTATAACTGGGAAGGAAGTAGCGGTCTCGCCATTAATGGGACCCGCCATTAATTTTCCATGCTATGCGATAACACACCATCAACAACAAGCTTAGGAGTCAAGAGCTAAGGGAGATTAACTGGCACCAAACTGTGGGGCGAAACGCAGGCTAATTCCTTACTGGGAGGGTACAGCCAAAGGAGGTTTAAAAAACTCATAACCCTCTCCAAGGATAAATTAGGAATGCTCACGGGCATTTTCACAGGTCCCTGCAGATTGCTTAGCCGATAGCGACCAATCCCAAAGGATTAGAATACACTTTCTCCCTGAGTGTAGTGTTCTTACGCGGAGAAGGTTGAGACGTCTCGGCCAACTGCAGCCAGAAAAAAGGCACATACGCTAATTCTATCATGAGTTTAATAAGGAAACTGGGTCCGGATGAGGTGCTGTGATGTGTAGAGCGCACAAGAGACCATGAGGTTGAAGTGCAAATCTCGAAGGAATCTAATATAATCCAATGGCTTTGTAGGTTAAGAATTTGTTCTCATCAACTGCCTGTGCTTTCTGCTTGTTTGCTCTTAGCCGAACGCCTCACAGCTATGCCTTGTTGCCAAATATCTTTTCAATAATTTTAGCTACACCTTCTGGTCATGATCTGTACTCAAATTTACATTGAGCTTCGATTGGCTTACCACGAAGCTGGTGGCGTATTTCAACTTATCTTAGAAGTCGTTTCAAGTGAAATGTTCTTCGTTACTCTCGCAAAGATATACAACTTTTTATGCCCAGCCACCACTGAACAATTCTATTTAATGAAGGAAGCAGAGTAATTGTATATCTATTTCATCTTGTGGAATTCGTTGTGGAGTTCTCTAATACCAACTTGCACTACTTTGACTTTATGCTAACGCCAAGTAAAATTCGCCAGCTACCTGCATGGCAATGCATGTGAACTCACGAAAAAGACTTAACTCCATAGACAATGGATTTTCATACCTACACACAACTACAACCAACGGCTGCATTTTTCATTTACTTCTCCTGGAATATTGTTGGCTATGCAATATTTTACAACAAATTTTTAATCTATTTATTTTCATACTTTTACGATTTTTACTTCGAGTATACTTATGTTTAAGCTTATGATTTATAGCGGAATTGCCATAATGATAGCTGTGCTCATGTATTGTATGCATACCTATGTGCATAATAATAGCAGCGCAGCATATTGCAAGGTTTTGTGTATTTTTTTATTTTTTATTTATTTTTTATTTTTTACAATATAAGCCATATAACCGAAAGTTTCACACTTTGCACAAAATTTAAAAATATTCAACAATTTTTTATTCAATTTCGAGTACGCAGTTTTATAGCCTAGTGAATAGTGCAAAGGTACATATCTGAAGTGGCTTAAAAATCGCGTTGACTTTTGACAATTATTTTTTCAGGCGATGTTGCCCATTTTCACCATGTAAGGAGTGCACGATTTTTTTTTTCTTATGGAGAAAATGCGCAACACCGCCAGTAAAAAAATTTTTCACAAATCAATGCACGATTTAGGACACTTTAAACTGGCATAATAATACACCAAAATTCAATGGGCTACAAAACTGCATATGCCGAATTTTTGTAAAAATTTCGACTACAAAAAGGAAATTTGGATAAAATTTTTCGTTTTTTTTTTTAATTTTTTACAAAATTTAATATTTTCAGTTATATCGTTTTTGTTCCAAATAGTATGAACCATAGATGTTAAATAATGATTAGATAATGCTAATGATTGCTAATTAGCCTTCTTTTGTGAAATTCTCTAATTCATTAAACAATTAGAATTAGTTCAACTAATTCCCATTAGATAATTGAAATTTTTATTCCAATGGTAAAACTAATTGCAATTAGTTGTCATTAGCAAAAAAATTGGTTGACCTTTACAATTAGAAATCTAATTGACTTCTGCTAATGCAATTAGATATTCAATTAGTTAATTCTAATTCGAGCTAATTAAATATCTAATTGCATTAGCAGAAGTCAATTAGATTTCTAATTGTAAAGGTAAACCAATTTTTTTGCTAATGGCAACTAATTGCAATTAGTTTTACCATTGGAATAAAAATTTCAATTATCTAATGGGAATTAGTTGAACTCATTCTAATTGTTTGATGAATTAGAAAATATAAACCAATTGCATCAATTGCTAATTCTAATTGAAACTTAACATGTATGGTATGAACCATGTTTAAAAAAAAAAACAAAAAAAAAATTGTAAATAATCAAAACTTTGGAATATGTCACGCTGCTGTTATTGTGCACACAAGTGTATATGCAACAAAATAGTTCTTCCCTGCTTCAATGCGCATTTCTTAAATTTTTTACACTTCTCTTTTACTGCATGCAGACATTTGAGAGTAAATTATTCTGCTACTGCATACTTACATACATACCGACATATGCAAGTTTGCACGAAAGCAGCTTTATTTGCGTACCTCACTTACATTCTCGAGCTTTGCGAACTTTTATTTGATTTCACATACCGGCGCGTCAACGGAATGTTGCATTTTTATGCATCAAATATTTTAAGATTTACATATGCGCATACACATGTATCTAATTTTTGCACCGAAATGTTCATAAATTCCAAATTGCTCATATCTTCCTTTCAAAAAGTAGCAGCTAGAGATATATTCGAATTTTTTTTCTATGTAAATATCGAATTTACTTGTGTCGCGATTTCGTCGGATAGTAGATTGTAAATCATCATACGGCTGAAATAACGGTGAGGCATCGAAAATATTTACTTTAACCTACCAGAACTCGACAATTTCTAAAAAGTCGAAAGCATCAGCATACGAGTGGTATGAAAAATTGAAGGCTGCTCGCCCTCTGGTTGGTGATTTATCGCAATATGATCGTTCAGCCACCTCTGCGATTGATATGTGGGATATACATATCTGATAATATTGAAATTATATGATCGTAAATCGATGAGAAATAATTTTTTCTGCACAAAATTTCACTCAATAGAAAATAGATCAGATATATGATGAGATGATGTGATAAGATCATATGATTATATCACATCATTATAACATATCACATGATGAGATCATATGATGGGATCCACCGATCATTTATACAAAACTAGCTGACCCGGCGTTCGTGAATAGGGAATGCGAATGTACGCCAAATCGCTTCATTGCAGTTCACATAACGACCAACTTGATAGCTCACAATTCCATCGTTGGTATTGGGGGATTAAATGCCAAAAACCGCCATATCGCTGCCTTTCGTGACATATTTGCAAATATATTTTATGGACTTCACTGGATTGCAATACTTAACGTTGCAATGTGTCTCGAACGTTTTGGAAATAAGTGGCGAATATGGAACAATCCAACTGTTTCGACAACGAAATCCTTTTTTTTTCACTTTTGTTGTGATAGTTCGACCGTTATCATCGGGTGATCGACGGCGATAAAGTGGATAACGATCGTTGCGAGTAACAGTCTCCGCCGTTAATTTCCGTGGATATCGTTTGGAACACTTGCCGTTGATCATGCAACATGATTGGGGATTGATGGCGCCACACGGTTCATGAATCATAATTGTAATTACAACAACATGTAGGTCTGGATCGGCTTCGTGATTGGCTTGGTTCAACCTTATGAAAGTTAAACGCTCCGTTTCTATTTTGAAGTACATGTCGATGCAATACTGCTGAAACAGTCGACGAAACGCAACAAATAGTTGTCAGCATTTTGACGAATCATCAAACGATATGCGTAATAATTCATCGAGCTAACTTTCTTTGTAGTTTCTTCACCTGGCAATAATGGCAATTTCACTCTTACACTAAGGCAGCACAATACGGGCGTTTCTCCGGAAAACTTCAATGTGCCACAATACTCGCAAACAACGTTCATTGTCCCAATGCAAACGCTACGGGGGCAAGCAGTAATCAGTGTTGCAATCGGTTCAAATCAGCACTTTATAATTCTCTTCTTGTGCGTCGAAAATGATCTACTTGTTGATCTCTCTTATTCGCTCGTCGATTTCACATTGTCAACCGTGCCGTTTCACGGGCTGCCTCGCTTTGCTCTTGTGATTGAGAGGCACGAAGTCGAGCCATACTAACGCGCCGTTCTTCACGGGCAATTTCTTGTGCTTCTCCAGTCGTTTCATTCGCAATGTTTCGTATCCTTCTTGCATTACGGCTTTGTCGGAAAAGATTCCATCGTCTTGGTCGCGGCATTGATTATAACGATTCAAAGAGAATACAAATTACTGTGATTACGAGGGGTGCCTTGTATATGTCGGGATTTGGCAATGGGTGTTGCAATCTGGCAACTGACAGCTGTCTCGCAAAGTTTGACATTTTCTGGTTTTTACGTACTCAGAACGTTTTGAAATACCATCGCTATTTATGTTGTTTACAGTAAGTTAAAAGATTCATCTCGGTCCAAAAATGGAATTAAATCGTGAACATTTTCGTGCGATTATTTTTTACAACTTTCGACGTGGATTAACTCAGCAACATTGCATGGATGAACTTAATTCATTTTTTGGCGATGAAGCTCCATCAAGGACCAGTGTTTATCGATGGTATGGTGAATTAAATCGTGGTCGTAGTTCACTCCAAGACGAATTTCGTGAAGGTCGTCCAAAATCAGTTGTTGTTCCGAAAACCATTGATGCTGTGCGCGAACTGATATTGCAAGATCGTCATGTGACCTATTGTGAGATTGAGACAATCTTAGGCATTAGTGGGACCAGCATACATTCAATATTGCATGAACATCAAACAAATTTGATCGCGTTGGATCCCACACAATTTGTCAATCGCTCAAACAAAGGCTCGTGTCGATTGGCCGAAGGAAATGCTCAAAATATACGATCCCGGGGCTTCGAAACACGTATATGATATCGTGACAGGTGATGAATCATGGATTTACGCGTATTAGCCCGAAAGTAAACAGCAGTCGACTGTATGGATGTTTCAAGATGAGCCAAATCCAACAAAAGTTGTTCGCGCACGAAGCACTTCCAAGCAAATGGTCGCCTGTTTTTTCGGAAAAACTGGACATGTCGCAACCGTACCACTAGAACAACGCAGAACAGTAAATTCTGAGTGGTACACAACCATTTGTTTGCCAGTTGTCTTCCAAGAAATTAGGAAAACCAATCGCCGGACCAAAAGACGGATCACTCTTCACCAGAACAATGCGAGCTCTCACACATCGGCTCAAACAACTGCATTTTTGAGCACCCAAAACATCGAATTAATGGGTCATACGTCGTACAGTCCTGACTTGGCACCGAATGACTTCTTTTTATTCCCGTACGTAAAAAACAAACTGAGAGGTCAACGTTTTTCGACACCTGAAGAAGCGGTTGCGGCATTCAGAATGCATGTTTTGGAGTTACCTCATTCAGAGTGGCAAAAGTGCTTCGACAATTGGATCAAACGCATGCAAAAGTGTATAGATCTTCATGGAGAATATTTTGAAAAACAATAAAGTGATTTTCGATGATTAAAATTTGTTTTTGTTCTCTAATCCCGACATATAAAAGGCACCCCTCGCATATATTTCTCCCAAAAATTTATATTATCAAATTTTCTACTTAACCATAGACAAAATTACGTTTAGCTGTCATTTGCGTTCTGTTATTCCATATCAGATGCGTTTTGGTTATAACACATTTTATAGTGTCTTCACGGAAATGCGTTCGAATGGGATAAAAAGTATACTATGTCCGTCTCCTGGTTCTAAGCTACCTCTCCACCAATTTTCAGGTTCAGCCGTTCTCGAGTTATAGATAGTGTAACTAACATGACTTCCTTTTATAGGTATATATAATAAGATTTAGAAAAATTAAATAAATTCAATTTTGGAATTTTTTAGTCTACATTTTTAGGAAAATTTCGGCTCTACAACTCCATTGAATTTGGGTAAGTTTAAAGGGAAGAAAAAAAATTCAAAAAAAAATCCCATTTCTGGGCCACTTGAGACTTACACCTTATAACAACAACATTCAATGGGCTATAAAAAGTCGGAAATTTTTCTAAAGACTCACGCAAACGTTAATACTCTGAATACTATAAAATAGACAGAACAGACACATTAAATTCACAAAGAGTTTGAAAACAAATGCAGAAATATTCTATTTTCAAAGCCATATTTACCACTTAACTGCTACTCTAAAATTTTAAAATATATGCAACCACCAATAAAATAATTTAATTTCAAAAACAAACTCACCTTTTAGCGACAGCGAGAGGCCAAGTACCTTTCAATGTAAACGAACTAACAAAGCAATCGCTAAATGTAGGAAAAAGTGTATTTGGAAGGGACACTTTTCACACAGCGTGACAATGGCGACAGTGTCGGCAACGACTGTGACAATGATGGCGACACAATGGTGTTGGTGGCTGCTGAAAAAATACAAAATAAAAAGAAAGAAAGAAATTAAATTAATTACCAACGCGAAAAGTAAATAAAAGACAGATGCATATACAAATAAATAAAACATTGAAAGTAGACCAAAACAAAAAAAAAAAAAACAAACAAAGAAAAACAAAATTGGAAATAAAACTAAGGGCAAAAAATAAATGGAAGTGCATCGAGAAACAAACAAAAAAACTAAAAAATAGAAACGTCATTCACCTACTTTCAGACGCCAATGCCATTAATTTCCCGTTCTTCTTTTTACGGGCGCAAACTAACGCCGGCGACACTCGATAAATTCAAAGTGAGAAAGGTAGTAAAAAAAAAGATTGATTGAAAAAATATAATGAAATGTTAGTAAAAAAGAAGAAGCATTGCATTGCATGGCATAGCAAAGTATTGGAAGATTTTAGTTGCTTCCACCAAACCTCTGCGCGTATGTACATATGTCCACAACTATAGAATTGAGCTTATCCCATTACTTTGGCACATTTTGCTCTTCATCAAGCCATTGTGCGCTACTGAATTTTATTAATTCTAGAATTTTCCATGCAATTAAAAATTATTGACTAATTGCAAAGGGATGTTGTGAGTATGAATACTATTTAAAGGAGCACAGAAAGTGGAAAAGAGGAAGGAAATGAGGTAGCAGGAAGGATAAGTGGATAAAAATGTACTGGAAAATATGAAGAAACTGTTGTTGTTGTCGCATATTGTTACCCCTCTACAATTTTTTACAATACAACATTGTTTTTGTTGCTGCGCCGGCAGTTATTACCGACAATTTTTCACTTAAATAGTTGCAAACGAAGACGCGAGGAAAGAAATGAAAATATGTAAAGAAGCAAAAACAAAAAAATGGCATCTGAAGTTTGAAATATGAGATTGAGCTCGAGCTTGAGCTTCAGCTTTGTACAGCGTTAAAAGGTCCGGCGCGTGGTCATTGCTGTTGGTTAGATATTGTAGAGTTCAGTGGGTCAGGGGGTCAGAGGTGGTAGTGATCGGTTGACTAGTTGAAAGAATGCAATTATGCTGAAAAGCAATTACGTTAAAGAATGTAACTGTAACAGTGCGCCAGTGAATGAACGAGCAATGAAGAATATTAAGAATTGGATTAAAAAATGAAAATAAAAGTATGCAGTCGAAAGAGGAAAAACAAATGCGAGTATTAAAGTGGGAAAGTAGACAATTTTTTAGAGTAGCAATGGCAACTGGACTTTTTCAATTGCATTAAAGGCACTGAGCCAAAGTACAAAGAAGGTTTGAAGATGGGGTAGCGAACAAACAACAAACTACTATGTCGTAATTGATATTTGAACTGGTCACATACTATATATACCTATATACATATGTACAAGGAGGGCTTTTCAAGAACAGAAAGCACATAGATGCCTATCGACGTAAAATGAGTATGAATTCTAAGGCAAAGTAAAGAAAAATCATAGCGCATTTGTGCCTCATTTAAGCTTAGTAGCTTCTACACTCGACCATTCTTTAAAAAAATGTCCACAGCGATCGTCTCAAAAGCCGCAATGTAAGTTTCCGGGTGTATTTCTAACGTCAAAAAGTTTTTAAATCTAAGTTTCTAAGCGTAAATCTATTTTACGATTACTATAAACTTAATACAAATATGTTTAGTTTTGGAATACAAAAAAACAAAAAATTATTCAAATTAAAAAAATTAATTAATTAAATAGAATTTAGCACAAAAACTTATTTTTTTACCAATTATTAATTGTAAATTTTGAAAATCTCTTATGAAGAAATTGAGCTGCATCTTTTGTGCGCTTTCCTGAGGAATAACTTTAAAAATTCCCCTTTAACAACAGTCAGGGGAATGCCAATGACCGAGTAAGAGGTATCTGAGACCAACTCAGTTGATGCCTTCCTGGAAAGTTCATCAGCAATTTCATTTCCCTCTATGTTCCTATGTCCTGGAATCCAGATCAGACAAATGTTCCCTGCACACCCTGACTAGTTTGGATCTGCACCATGGCGCCATCAGAGCCTTGATCGCGGTTTGACTACCGAAAAAAGTTGTAACATCTCCCTCACTCCCACGTTCCCTAAGCATTTTGCATGCCTGCAGGAACAAAAAGACTTCTGCCGGAAAAACACTAACAGTATTTGGCAAGTTTAAGCAAATCGAATAATGTGCCGACTTAGCGATAATCCCTGCTGCGACTCCCGATACCATCTTGCAGCCATTAGTGATGACAGAGGTATCAGCTTCGGTGTAGATTTCCCCCACGCTCCAATTCTGCCTACTTGGAAAGATTGCCCTTGCAAGAGCCCCAAACTTCAGTTTGCGGATAGATAGATCGAAGTTCAGACAAATACGAATGCCCAAATATGCTACCATGCCCCTTGAGAAATTATCTTCACAGGACAACCTCCTGTAACTTCGATAGGAGGGAAGTGCAAAACCACATTCAGAGCAGCATTTGGGCAAATTCTTCATGCTCCGATGATACCAATACAAGCAGTATTTGGCACCTTCCCCAGTTTAGTGATAGTATAGCCGCGTCGAAGAGCTTCCACCAAACCAGGCATCCATACGTTAAAATCTGCAGAACCACTACGAAGTATATCCAAAGCACGACCTGTGGATGTGCGAAAGTAGAAAGTTATGCGGGCCTTCTCTACTCGATTTTCGGTGTGCAGCTTCTAATGGATTTTGGAGTCAAGTATCACTCCAAGCTACTTAACTTCCGATGAAAGCGGAAAAACGTGGTTATTTAATTTGGGAAGTCTAAAGTTTAGATGATGCTTGAAACTGATGTTTGCCGGTTTATTTTTTAATATGTTTGTTATCGATCTTAAAACTGCATCGGTTCTTCATTTGTTGGTTCTACTCGTATTTATGATTTTTTATTTTCTCGATTTATTACTCATAATTTTTACTACCCATTTATTCAGTTGATTGCACATTTATTTAACATTAGTTTGATTGTCGAATTTTCCATCAAGTGTTAATCGATTAATCGATTTATAGATGAGTTTATTGATAGCATCGATTTATTTATAGATAAATATCGATTTCTTCATAATTTTTTTTAGATAAATATAAATTTTTTATAGATAAATATCGATTTTTTATAGATAGATATCGATTTATCTATAGATAAATATCGGTTTATTATAGATTTATTTATAGACAAATATCGATTTATTTATTAACAAATATCGATTTATTTACTGATGAATATCGATTTATTTACCAATAATTATCGATTTATTTACCGACAAATATCGATTTATTTACCGGTAAATATCGATTTATTTACCGATAAATATCAATTTATTTACCGATAAATGTCAATTTATTAACCGATAAATATCGATTTGCTTATAGATAAATATCGTTTTTTTGCAGATAAATATTTATTTTTTAAAGGTATATATCGATTTCTTTATAGTTAAAAAACGATCTGTTTATAGATATTGTAAATATCGATTTAGTATAGATTTACTGATAGAAAAAAATTGATTTATCGATGGCTAAATATCGATTTATTTACCGATACATATCGATTTATTTGTAGCTAAACATCGATTTATTAGTAGCTAAACATCGATTTATTAGTAGCTAAATATCGATTTACTTATAGCTAAATATCGATACATTTGTAGATAATTACCGATTTAATTATAGCTAAATATCGACTTATTTAAAAATAAATATCGATTTCTTTGTCGACAAATATCGGTTTATTTACCGATAAATATCGATTTATTTATACATAAATATCGGTTTATTAATAGTTAAGTATCGAATTTCTTGTAGATAAATATCGATTTTATTATAGAAAAATATCGATAGTTTATGGATTAATATCGATTTATTTATCGATTAAAGTGCGAGTATGTATGGTATCGATTTCTTGATAAATTTTCAATTAGCACAAATTAATCGATTTTCCAATTCGCTGAATAGTTTATTTTATTTAAACTATCGATTTTTAGTCGGCTTTCTAAAATGCGACCGAGATTCACTATCTGCGGCTGCACTCCGAAAAAGTCACTTTTCGTTATGGTATTTCACCTGAAAGTATAACAATTTCTTGTCTTTTCCTAATTAAATTCGAAGAAGTAATTCAAAAGTGGTTCACTAGGATGCGCCACCAAGAGCGGAGCCATGGAGGTCATTTACCCGAAATTAATTCCACAAACAAAATCATCAAATGCATATAAATAAAAAATATAATAAACTCCTCCACAAAAAAGTGCAAACATTTGTGGTCATAAATGAAAGAAGTAGAAACTTTGCCAAGAGTACACTCTCAAGCAAACACACACACACACACATACTCCATCAGGTAAGCGCGAACAATTGCACTTTGTGGCCAACATAAGTCATCGGCAGAGTGATTCAGGTGAATTTAACCCTTTCACGATTGGCTTATCAGCTAAGATTATGCGCTTCCCGACGTTGTGAGGCCGCAACTTCCTAACTTCGCTGACAGCTGCATCACAGCAAAGATGTGTGCGCAAAATACGAGTGTATGCATTCACACGCACACACAGTCGTGCAAAGGCTAGAATTTCGTATAGAGAACTGAGCATTGCATATCGCATGAGCAAATGTGTGTAGAGTTATGGGCGCAATGTGTTGCTGAGCTGCAACGACGGATTCACATTTCGCATGCAATATTGCCGCAGAAAAATTTGGTGTGAAAATGGAAAAATTGCACGTTTCGCACACTTGCGTGCTACTGCTGATGATAGCGCCGGAGCTGGAGCTGGTGCTGGTAGTCGTGACTGTGGCGTTGGCAGCTCCGTCGGTTATCATCATAAATCATGTTTTTTAGTTTTCGCACTATTCCGTGTGTGTGCCCATGGTGGTCATGTGTTTTTTTTTTTCTTTTTTTTTTTGTTGGAGTGTTTTACTTTTTGTCCTATTTTCCAGTTGTGTGGCAACATTAATTCTAGCCATTCTTCATGTAGCCGCATTTTTGTTTTATTTTACTTTGTTTTTAGTAGAGAAGCAATTTTTCGCGCGAGTTTTGGCCACAACAAACTTACAACACCACACGCGTAACTTTATCGATGTATATTCAAGGATGTGTGCGTAGGTGTTGGTAATATTTTATGTGCTTTGTTTGAACTATGAAATTGTTCTGTCGCTTGAGGGTTACTGCTGTTGTTTGTTACTTGAGTTTTTACTATTGTTTCCTATTGAATAGCTATGAAAAATTGCTTACAAATGTACATTTGTTTATGTATATGTATGTGTGTACCTGTTTGTGCACACAAATAAAATATGTAGAGAAATAGAAAATGGCATGCAATTTTTTTTCCAATCTGTGTAGTTTTTTCAAAGTATTGGATTCGCATGTCGGTGAAACGAAATTTTTTCCATAAAAACACTTTGAGCTTCTCTGATTGCTTATGACTGTATGTGTATATACGTAAGTGAAGTGCGTACACCACGCGGCAAAATGAGAGCATATGAACATTTTCAACAATTTTGACAATTTTTCCCCTTTTTTTGAATTTTCATTATTTTTTATAAATTTTTTTTTTTTTGAATTTTCATTTTTTTTTATAAAATTATAGCTCATGGCCTTCCAAAAATCCTTGTAAGTCCAAGTTTTAAGCTGTATACAAAAATTAGAAAAATTCCACAAACTTTTCGTCCCAATTCCATGGTTTTGAATTACAATTTTTACAAAATTTGTGTTATGCTGACTTACAGCTCGTTGAATTTTAGTGCTTGTACAATCATTTAAAAACTGAAATATCGAATAAATTTTTTTTGTAATTTTTTTTATAATTTTCTCCGTACACGAACGCTCGAAAACATCTAACACCAGCAGCAAAAAAATAGTTCAAAAGCAAGGCGATTTTTGAGCCACTTCAAACTTGCACTTCTCATACAAAAAATCATGGGCTATAAAACTGTATATACATTTTTTTTTTTGACATAAATGTTTACTCAGTATTTTTACTCAGCAAATGTGTAATATTGATGAAAACTGTTTTTTTTTTTTTGCATTTTTTACAATGAAACTGTGAGTTGTACGTTTTTTTTATTAACGTATGGGCTATATTTTATAAAAAATATTAAAAAAAATAAAATTAAAATCAAATCATGGCAATATGAAACTATTAATTTGGACGCCTCTGTAAATGGTTATATGATGTCTTCTAGAAAAATCGAAAAAAAAAAATGGGAATAGAATTCTTGAAAAATTATGTTAATATTCGTAACTTTTTTCTAGGTTTTTATTTTTTTGATGTCCAACGGTTCTACATCGAAGTAGATAAGAAAAAAAGCGTCCCTTCAGGCTGAAAATTCCAATTGCCTACCGCAAATTTTCTATAAATTCAGCAGGGAGCAAAAATTTCGCTGTAAAATATGCTTCCATACATTCGCTCACTTTTAAATTAATTAAAATTTCAGCGTAGGGAAATATCGCTTTAAGATTGAGGAGTGCGAGTATCAAACCGTATCGTAATGGCCTTCAGTGCGCGCTCTTCAATGACATAACTGTTGCACCGTAGCTGTCGACATATCCCGCAGATTATGCTGTTAGGATTTCGTTGTCGTTGCTAAAACGCCTCTTATGCGATTTTCCTTCAACGCTCTCCTTCCAAGCACGCGCGTCCACATTTCGCATGCAGCTCGCACAACTATTTTCTTCACACCTTTTTTCTATCTTCTCTCAATACTTTTTATGTTCATTTGTTTCGTGTGTATTTTTCACTTGGTTTTGCTTGTGATTTTTTTTTTGTTTTTTTTTTTTTTTTTCGAAAGAAAATTATAGTTTTTCACAAGTTCGCATCACATCTAGCAGGTCTCGCACGTCCTGCAGCGCAACTCATCAGTGACACTTTTGTACTTCTGCGATATCCTCTTATGTGCAATCCTTTTCCTATTCAGGGTCGTTTTGTTTTAGGTTGTGTGGTGAATTTTCCATTTTTTCCCTTTCTTTATGACAATGTGGATATAAAAGTAGAATCTGTGTCTTTTTCACTTCATTGCATCCACACCGTTGTTGAATAGGCTGGCTCAGCCTTCAAATCCCGTTTTTTGTCTCACACATTGTCTGTTTCATATTTTGTCTAGCTGCTGCTTGCCCCTATTGCTTGTCTGCTTGACTGTCGGTTTGTTTTTCTCTTCTCGGTGCTGCCATTCAAGTCGTCGTCGCGCTCCACTGCGCCAAATGAGTTTTTTAGTCTACTGGGCTCTACCAGCAGCCGCATTTGTCTTTCCCAGCAAAGTTTTTCGCTTTTACCGCATTGACTTTTCTTTGGATTTTTATCCTCATTTGGTGTTTGTTTTTATTTTTGAGTTTTTTTTTTCCGTGTTGTTTTTTTTTTTTCTTGCAAGTCATTCTCTGGCGCAACACGTACTTTGGTAATTTGAAATGCAGCGTCAATGTCGTCGTTGATGATGGCATTTGCCAACGTGCGCACGCGTTTTCAAGCCTTTCTCCGCACTTTGAACCGCTTCTGTAGCTCCGCGTTGTAGCCGGAAATCAGTGCGACGGCGGCATATTGGAATTGGTAGCAACTTAGATCTTTTGCGCCATGCTCTCTACCCTTTCTTCCTCATTAGAGAGTTTGTGCTTCGTGGCGTTGGCTCAAGCAAAACTTGTTTGAATGGTTTCATATTCGTTTTGTATTTTTGTTTTTTTTTTTTTTTGTAAATTTCAATCTTTGATTTCCTTTTCTTTCACACTTTTGTCTCTCTGAATTGGCAAATATGTCGACAATTTGCTCAAATAGTGAGTCAATAAAATTTAAGTTGCAATAAAATCGCATGACATTTACTTCTGCATGCGGCGCATGCAAAATTGGATACTAAGTTCCTACAAATGTGCATGTGTATGTGAGTGTGGAAAAGTAATAATGAATTGTGCTTGTCTGCTACGAATTGAACTGCAAATTACGTCAATTAATGTTTGACAATTCAGAATGGTCTTTTGAAAATTGTTATTAGTATTATTTTCAGTGCTCATCACCGAAGTTCCTTTAGTCAGTTTACACTCAGTGGAAGGCATTAATATGATATCCAAATATGACACTTAAACAAGTAAGGCATTTAAGCGAGTAAGGCATTTAAACGAAAGACATTTAGACGAGTAAGGCATTTAAACGAAAGACATTTAGACGAGTAAGGCATTTAAGCGAAAGACATTTAGGCGAGTAAGGCATTTAAGCGAAAGACATTTAGACGAGTAAGGCATTTAAGCGAACGACAGTCAGGTGAGTAAGGCATTTAAGCGAGCGACACTTAGGCGAGTAAGGCATTTAAGCGAACGACACTTAGGCGAGTAAGGCATTTAAGCGAACGACACTTAGGCTAGTAAGGCATTTAAGCGAACGACACTCAGGCGAGTAAGGCATTTAAGCGAACGACACTTAGGTGAGTAAGGAATTTAAGCGAACGACACTTAGGTGAGTAAGGCATTTAAGCGAGCGACACTTAGGCGAAGGCATTTAAATGAAACACATTTAGGCGAGTAAGGCATTTAGGCGAAAGACATTTAGGCGAGTAAGGCATTTAAGCGAAAGACATTTAGACGAGTAAGGCATTTAAGCGAACGACAGTCAGGTGAGTAAGGCATTTAAGCGAGCGACACTTAGGCGAGTAAGGCATTTAAGCGAACGACACTTAGGCGAGTAAGGCATTTAAGCGAACGACACTTAGGCTAGTAAGGCATTTAAGCGAACGACACTCAGGCGAGTAAGGCATTTAAGCGAACGACACTTAGGTGAGTAAGGAATTTAAGCGAACGACACTTAGGTGAGTAAGGCATTTAAGCGAGCGACACTTAGGCGAAGGCATTTAAATGAAACACATTTAGGCGAGTAAGGCATTTAGGCGGAATACACTTATGCAAGTAATGTAAATAGAAGAGAAAACGGTGAGTCTTTCTCCTAGCAAGGTCCTATGGATCTACATCAGTGGCTGGATGAGTAGACTCTCTCTCGTGTGAGTCAGGAGAACATTATGGGAACTGGTACGGCCCAAGTCCGGCATTGGAAAACAGGGAAGGCATAGACTTCGATCCAATGATTCTCTCCAGGCCTTTTAACCCCATGCCATCAAGAGTCGTACTTGAAAAGAGATAGAATGTATGTAGTGCTGCCAGAGGCTCAGTTGTGGTTAAACTGAGAAAATGAGTCCGGCAAACACTGTTTTTGCATTTTCACGGATGGCTCCTGGAACGGGCACGGCTCCGGCGTCTACGTGGACTCCAGCGGGACAAAACTGCACTTTGCTCTTGGAATGCATTCATCTTTGTTTCAGACGGAGGTGTGTGCAGTCCAAGAAGCGATGAACTTTGTTGTGGATAACAGATGGAGAGGCAGATCTATATGTGTCTGCAGCGAGAGCCAAGCTGCGCTCATGGCCTTAGACAACCCCACAACCACATCAGGTGTAGTCGAGTTCTGTAAATCCAGGCTCAACTATGTCGGTAGACATAATAGCCTGATGCTAACATGGGTCGCACGACACGTGGGTATCGTGGGTAACGAGACTTCTGACTCGTTAGATAGGATGGACTCTGAGGCCAACTTCTTTTGCGCTGAACCCGTTTTGCCACTCCCTTCTGCAGCCAGCAAAGGCCACGGTTAGAAAATGGGTTACTCCAACCCACAAGCGAGCTTGGCAGGCTGAGGAAGGATGAAGATCGACGAAACTCATGTTACCTGTCATGTCCGATCGACTGTCGCATACCCTCCTGTCATTAAGCAGAAGGGAGTGCAGACAGCTTGTTGGACTGATGACGCGCCACATTCTGTGGGTGAAGCACATCGAAAAGGTAGGCATCTGAGACAGTGTACTCTGCACAGCTTGTGAAGAAGAGGATGAGACGGCGGACCACTTCCTGTGCGTCTGCCCTGCTTTCGCTCGAATCAGGTTAGAGGTCTTTGGTCCTGATGTGTTAAGAAGGACTACCGGTCCCAGTTTGCTGCCAACAGCAGTGCAGTCAACATCGATCCACGCGTGAAAGCTGTTTTAAAAGTGTGTTAGGGTTTTGCAGTCTCCCTCTGCACCTCTGCATTGGCCAAGATGGGGGGGCCGTTGCTTCTCCACCCTCCCTACAGCCCAGACCTGTCCCCTCCGGACTTCTTCTTGTTCCCGCGCCTGAAAAGAAAGCTGAAGGGAAGGCGTTTCGACTCCATCGAGGCGATCCAAAGAACTGTGACAGCCTAATTGAACGCAATTCCGGCGGATGAGTTTTAAAAGTGTTTCCTGCAGTGGACGGACCGCCATCAGCGGTGTATTGACGCTCAAGGGTCCTATTTTGAAGAATATTAGTAGTATAAGCCAAAAGGTTTCATAAAACTGCTTAAAAAAATAAGGCTCGTTACTTTTCAATCAAACCCTGTACAAACAAAAAAGTACGCGAACTACCCACTGGTGTGAATTTCACCCAATCCAGATCTGCATAAATTCGGTGCGCACCAACTACTGAGGACTTATGCATGAATTCGGTAAATAAAATCGGCGTTGCTAAAATACAGCGAACGGTATATTTCCGGATGCTAGAAATTTGTGGTTGTAAGTCGTGGTTTGACTATCAAACATTTTGTGGGGTGACTCACCCCTCAGTGTGTCTACTGAAGGTTGATGTTTGGCCTAAAGCCGATTTTTGGATCAGTTTAAATAAAGAAAACGACTCTTCGGATGAATAGTTTTTTGTATTTTTTTTCTTATGGAGAGTTCTCAAACCACGCTTTAAAACGAATTTAAAAACTAGGGTTAAGACTCACTAGCGGTCGAATATAGGTTAAGCCTTAAATGACAGTGGGTTTTAGATATTTTAAAGGTAATCTTCGCAATACGCCAATGCAGTCTCTAATATTTTCAAATTTTTTGTATGGAAAATGTAGCATACACATTTTTCACGCTACTATCAATAGTAATAAACCTTAACAAGAAAGAAAAGATACTCCAAGTGTTTGTCGAATTGACGAAAATCACCCATCTAAGGCTTAAACGCAGAAGTCAGGAGAATTTACACCAGGATTTTTGGGAATTAAGCAAGCAATAATCTGTTTTTCGCTGTATGAAGAGACGGCACGAAAGGCAAACTGTTACAATTTTTCCGTTCTACCAAATTTTATGTGTAAATACATTTTTTAATTTTTGAAAATCCTTGATCCCTGTTCCTAATAAATAAGCTCAAATAGTCGAAGTCCTGTCTTACCTTATCAGAAACGTAAATTACATTAGCTTTGTTCTAAGACCAGAATAACAAACTAAATGAAAACCATTTGCCATTTTCGAGGTATGTTCTTTAGCGCAAACATTGTTTTATGAGTATTTAAATGCGCATTAGGCAGAAGCTTTAGCTCATAGCTATCGAAATGGTCATTCCTATAGTTTGAAATTTATATAAATTTTGAAATAATTCCAACTTCGTGCTTAAGTACTTAATGTTTAAGTGCACATGTACATATGTAGGTACTTTAGCAGATAAGTGCATTAGTATTGAAGTATGTGAGAGTACTTTGTTAGTTGCTCCCACTTATTAGGCAGCAACACCTTTTCTCTACTCCGAGTACAATAATGCGGGCCTACTATGAAATATTTGTTAAATTTACAGTTACCCATATATGCATTTGAGCTTTTACATTCATACATACATTCATACATACATACATACATACATATATATTATACAAGTACCCTGTAGTCAAATGTACTAGTTCCGAACTACTTTACAACTAGTAAAAGCCGCAGACTCAACTAGTCAGGAAACTGTCTTTTTTCCATACAAGCAACTGGTATTTTTTACATGGCAATGCCCAGAGAAATGTGAATTTTTTTTTGTCATCGAACAAGTAAAAGAATGGAAACCTAAGATGCCTCAATATTTGTAAGTTCAGAATGAATGTATAAATATTTGAGGTATATGGAGATATATGAGGCTGGAGCCAATGCTTCAGTGTTGACTTGTGCACGTAAAAGTTGTTTGTGAGCCACGGCACACTTTTTCGCCACGTGAATGACGAGTAGCATACCACGATCACGATGTAGGTGGAGGCTTCGCACATAGTGTGGAACATTGGAGCATTTTGCGCAACACTTTGTTTTTTGGAATCATTGTCAACATTCGAGTCAGCAGCAATCGATCGAACTGTTTGAAGAGCATCGGCAGCAGAGATATATAGATCGGTCGCCATTTGGCGATTTTCCGGCTTCAGAATCATAATTACTTCTGCCTTCTTCCAGTATAAAGGAACATATTTGAACAAAAAGCATAAGTTGATGAAATGAGGTTTTGATGAAGAAGGTTTGGCGAAGATTTGCAGTTTCATTGAGTTTCATTTTGTCCGCAGGATATCTGGTTTGCTGCCAACGACGTCTAAGTTTTCGTATTTTATTCATGAGCTTCTTGACATGTGGTGGGTATTTTTTTTTTTTTTCATTGGGAAATCTTACCGAGGCGCACTGGTTCATGTTGTATTTTTAATTATTTGCGTGATTTGAGGCACTGCATCGTCGAGACGATCAATGGTCGAGATACAGTCGGTGTCTACCATTTCAACTTCTAATTGCAGTTGAAAACACCGTCAGCCGGTAAAGTTATTAAATAGGCGAGGAGACGTTTAATTTAGTGCCGCATTTTCTGATATTTCTAAAAGGATCGGCGAGTGAACTGAGTTCAGGTTAAAACATTCGGAAAAAGAAAGATCTTTTGCCGAGTGTTTCTGAAGACAAAAAAGTGAATCAAGTCAGGTACTTTGCTGGTGTCTGAAAGCCAATATGTTGGGTTGCAAGTTCAATTACTTCAATTGTCAGATTTCTATCAGAAATATACCAGTGAGAAACTAGTTTAAAATAGACAAAAAGCAAACTAGTCCCATTATGGACCAAAAATAAAATAAATTCAGAAATGCACAAGAAAATCTTTTTTTAAGTAAAGGGTTTTCCAATAACGTCCCTCAAGAACAGCCGAAAATATTGCTGCTGTAGACGAAAGTGCTGAAGAAAACCCAGGTTTCACGATTCCTCGTCGTTCTTTGGAATTAGGCATTCCACAAACGTCATAACACCGTATTTTGCATAAATATTTGGATCTTAAGGCTTATAAAGTCCAGCTAACATGAGAACTCAAGGCGGCCGATCATCAACAAAGTCGTGTCTTTGCTGATTGGGTCATTGAAATGCATGAAAATGATCCGGAATTCCATCATCTTGAGTGATGAGGCCCATTTCCAACTCGTTGGCTTCGTCAACAAGCAAACTTGTCGGATCTTGGGCTCAGAAAATCCAAGAGTTATTGTTGAAAATACTCTCTCTATCCTCAACGTGTGACTGTTTGGTGCGGTTTATGGTCCGGCGGAGTGGGTCTGGTGTGGAAGGAGAAGACGAGCAAACAAACAGTCGGCGCACACGTGCATCTGCGCTCACGTCACTGTTCACAATTATGATTTTGAAGTTGTAAGAGACTTCATTTATTTCCGAACCAGCATTAACACCGCTAATAATGGCAACCTTGAAATCCAACGGAGAATCGCTCTTGCCAACAAGTGCTAATTTGGACTAAGTAGTAAAGTCATCTCTGGATGAACAAAACTTACACTCTACAAGGATTTCGTCATGCCCGTCCTGTCGTATAGCGCAGAAGCTTGGAGGAAGCCAATATCCGATGAGGCGTCACTTGGAGTGTTTCAGAAAAAGATTTTGTGAAAGAGTTTTGGACCTTTGCACTTTGGCGACAGTGAGTAGCGCAGGTGATGCAACAATGAGTTGAATGAGCTTTACGACGACATAGACATAGTGCAGTGAATAAAGAAGCAGCGGCTCCGCTGGCTGGGCCATATCGTACGAATGAATACATATGCACCGGCTCCCTAAGTATTCGTTACTGTACCAGCGTTAAAGAAATGCCGCCTCTGCGTTGGTAAGATGAGGTGTAGAAGAACTTGACTTCACTTGGTGTGTTCAGCTGGCGCCGGTTAGCACGAGCAAGTAATGCATCGGGCGCTTTGTTCAACTCGGAGAAAATCTCGTAGGCGCTTATCGCGCCAATTAAGAAGAAGAAGTAGTTAATTAATATATCATTGAATAAGTACTCGTCTTGTTGACTTGCAACCTACCCAAATAAAAGTTCATTAAAACTCCGAAGTCAAAAAAATTGGCATCAATAAATCGTTTTGTATCGGCATAAATCTGGTACCTTTCGGACTAGTTCGCTCTCAGTCAGGAAAAGCAATATTTTTTTCTGCCTAATTTAAGTTTTGACTACAAGGTATACACATACATGCACATACATGCCTTTTTTATCGCATCGCACTTTCCTCCCTACTCTTACCTCACTCCATCCGCTACTTTCATTTTCTAATACAGCTGTCATTTTATATGAATTTATTGCCTTCGCGCTCTCTGCATACATAATGATTTCGAAAATTTATTTTACGCCAACAAACGCCACAAACACACACACACACACAAGCACATTTTTTATGTCGCACATTTTTTAACATTTTAACTTTTTTACAGTACCCGCCACGCTTGTCGGCTGATTTGCGTGCTTTTTACATTTTTCGAACTTTTTTGTTATTTTTGCATTTAAAATATTGTATGTAGTTGTACTTTTCGCAATTGTTGTTGTTTTTTTTTTGCAGAAAACTTGAGCAATTTATGCTAGCTTTAGCTGTGAGACTAAATGTAGGAAAAATGAGCCACTGTGTGAGTGTCTGACTTCTAGTTTGAGTAGCTGAATTTGTGCGTATAAGCGTGAAGACTTGCCTGGGCTGAGTCTAACATTTTTTGTACCCATGTTGTTGTTTGTGGGCTCTTTTTTCATGTATTAGCGAAAGAGTTAAGCATTGAAGATAAATGTTGAATCTGTGACTGAAATTCTAAACAATTTAGCGATACAACGAAAGGGCAGAATTTATTGCTCGGCGCTGGCGCTTTTTTTGCCACAAATGTGTGGATTTGTGTGCAAGCGCGTTTTTGAACTTTTACAAATGTTGTCATGGCGGTAATCAATATTTTAAAAACTTTTCTTGTGTAATATTTTCACTTTGATTGGCGGGGTGGCAAACTTTCGTTATGCATACGATTTTTTTTTTAGATTTTTTTACGCTAAAAGATTAATTTATCAATGAAAAGAAACTTATTGGTTATTTCAGATTTGTTAAAAGGCATTAAATATAGGGTTTTCCAATAAAAAGCGAATGGATTGCGCTATCGAGAGATGATTAACGACTTTTTATGGCCGGAATTGGATGGTATTGATCTGGGCAAAGTTTATTTTCAACAAGACGGCACTACAAGCAACGAAACCATTGATCTTTTACGGGAAAAGTTTCCGGACCGTGTTATCTCTCGAAGAGCTGATCACAATTGGCCACCGAGATTTTGTGATTTATCACCTTGTGACTTTTTTCTTTGGGGTCACGTGAAAGAGAAGGTCTACGCCAACAGCCCAGGGTCGATTCAATACATCAAAGATGGAATTCGTGAGGCTATCGAGGACATAGGGCAGCCACTTTGCAATTCGGTTATGGAAAATTTCATGAAAAGGAAAGCATTGTGTAGCTTGACCCTTCTAGCCCTTTTTTGATTGCTTCCAAAGTCGCAGCTCTGTGCACATATGTTGCATGCTCTCAGGGGCAATATAATTTAAGCTCGAATTTAGCCGCATCTATGCAGCTGATCGACTGAAAATTTAACCTTTTGGACCGCTGTCGAATGCGAAGTTGTGGCGAACATTTCAACGATGTCTTATTTTATACTTATCTCGCAATGTCTTTCGTTTCCCCCACACAATTCATGTTAAATCATTTCTCCATTAGCCCGCCCACACTGAAAAACCCTCCTTTAGCCTTTCACCCATCTTCGGCTCAACGAAAATAACCTTCGTCAAGCGACTGCAAAAAAGCATTTAAGCCGCTTGGGATAAATAAAGCCTAAACACAATAAATAAATAGTACAGAACAAGCCAGTGAGCTCCGAAAAAAAGAAAGTAAGCAAAAAATATAAAGCGGTGAAGGCAATCAAGTTACGAACAGATGAGACAGCCACAATTCGGCAAGCAGCAAAAATGTGCAGGCACGGCAGGCGGACGGTTGATTTAACAAAGTTCTTTTCACTAAATCACCAGAAAGTTCTGCTCCAAAACCTGTATTATGTATTTATAAAGGCATTCAAATAATTTCTGCCATCTTCAGTCAATGTAAGGTATTAGTTTTTTATCCCGGGGATTTTTATTTGTATTTCTTGACGTTTACAAAGGCTTTACAACTGCCAATAGCGTCCAACAGGTGCCACTGCATGAGAATTTCCGACGCATTGCTTTATTATTAAATTGTAAATGGCATTTACAGGCGGCGTAACAAATCATTGACAGATTGTTGGAATGTGTCATTTTTCACTCGCCGCTTTATTACCCTTTTGGCTTACTTTAAAATTTAAATTTATTTCCAAGTTTTACTACTTGGATAGCTAAAGTTCCAAGTTTTACTGCTTGAATAGCTAAAGAGACATACTAATTTTTGAGTTATTATAATTTGCAGCATAGTTTCTTTACAAAAAATTGTTTTTCGATAATGCGAAGTAGGAAACACTTAGTGAAAAATTGGAGAATCAAAACTTTGCCAAGTAGTGTCAAGTTGATTTCAACTATCAGCAGTCAGCCTCTAACTAAAACTGAAAAACAATCGGACTCTTCAACCAACATGCGGCAAAAGTGGGCGTAGAATCAATAAAAAATAAAAATTTAGAAAAAAAATAGAAAAATATATAAATATTAAAAAATATTAAAAAGCAAATATTTAAGAAAATAAAAACGAAAAATATTTTAACAAATATTAAAAAGCAAATATTTAAAAAAAATAATTAAAAAAAAATTTTTTTTTAAAATTTAAAAAAATAAATCTTCAAAATCGAATATCTCGAAATCGTTTCAGTCTTAAACACCATCTCATATAACCAAATTAATCAGAAATTAATTAAAGTACCCTTATCTTTAAGGGGGAGCCTGCTTTAGAGGCTTCAAAAAATCGATTTTTTTTTTGGAGAAATGTCTTCCCAAACTATACAAGAATGTGTCCTCAAAATTTCAGAAGCAAATTTAAAATATTTTCGGAGTTACAGAAGAAATTGTGAGCAAGCGTCGAGCAGGTATACGAGCGGCCGGATCGCTCGAAGTGCGATTTTTCGGTTTTTTATTTTTACGATATTTCCTAATTCGTGTGAAAAATAGGGAAAAAGTTAAACGTCCTAGCGAAACGAGTTAACATTGATTGTATTCGGAATTAAATTCTCTTCTAGTTGAACTTAAAAAACCTTAAAAAAGTTATGATTAACCGACTTTTTAAACAATCTAAAGTGAATTTGTTTTTCCAAAAAAATGATTTTTTTTTAATTAGCGAAAAATGATTGAATTTCTCACTTTTTGTTTAATTTTCTTGGTTTAACTAGAAGCTATAAAAATAAAATAAATAATTGGCGCGTGCACTTCTGTTAGGTGTTTGGCCGAGCTCCTCCTCCTATTTGTGGTGTGCGTCTTGATGTTGTTCCACAAATGGAGGGACCTACAGTTTCAAGCCGACTCCGAACGGCAGATATTTTTATGAGGAGCTTTTTCATGGCAGAAATACACACGGAGGTTTGCCATTGCCTGCCGAGGGGCGACCGCTATTAGAAAAATGTTTTTATAAATTTATAAATTTTGCTTTCACCGAGATTCGAACCAACGACCTCTCTGTGAATTCGGAATGGTAATCACGCACCAACTTATTCGGCTACGGCGGCCGCAACTAGAAGCTATACTATACTAAAATAAAATTTTTTTTTGGGTTTTTGGTTTGAAATGAAAATTGCGACCTGCGACCACACTCGAGGCGCCCTCGGCAATATGCTTGTACCAGGCATAATATGACATATATTTTAATGAAAAAATTTTAGAAGTCTGTTGATATACATAACAATAAAACCTGTAATTTTCGTTTCAATCGAATATTTCTTTCCTTCCCAAAAAAATCCACGAAAAAAACGATTTTTTGAAGCCTCTATAGCAGGCTCCCCACTTAAGTATCTAGCACGACTTTCGCGGTAACCCTGCATGCAAGTGTCTCTGTTTGTGATGATGCGATGAAGTGACAGACAGCGGCATTAAATGGACAATGACTTTCCAAGAATGCGCACCCAATATATTTTTTGTTGAAATTTAAAGAGGCGAAATATCCTCACGTCATTAATTTTAATATTCTTTTCGTTTGTCCACTCAATCTGCCACACACACACACACACTCGCAGCAATTTAATACCAGCTCATGAAACTAAATAGGAGATTTTGAAGACACAGGACAACCATAAGACAAGCAGACCGGAACGATATTAGACCGTTAAGTACTGACAACGTAAGCACATTGACCCATACTGTGACACGCGTACATGTGGATAGGTATGCATGTATTTATATTGTATCCCTGTAGGTAAACTTACTAGTTCTGAACGACCAATTCCCTTTGCAATATTTTTTCACTGCTAGCAACTGGTATTTCAATGATGTTGCGTTGACCTACGAAATATGGCTTTTCAGCCCAGGCACCAGCATTAGACATCATACAGCATACATCAGCATTATATCTGTTACTAAACTAGTTCATTAAAGGCACGAAATATACTGGCCCAATTTGTGGCGAAATTCACCAGTTTGAGACTAGTTGAGAAATTATATAAATTAAAACTGTTAAATGAAAAGTTTCAAAATTATTTTATTACAATTTTTTAGCATCAAATTTTATATTATGATTTTCCTTTAAAAAATTGCACATTTCATGGAATTTATGTTTAAATTCTGACACTCAATTGAATGTTAAAATTTTATATTTATTTATTTATTTATTAAAATTTGTATTTAATTATTTTTGTTGGACAAATGCAACAGTGCGAAGCAATTTCGTCTACGAGTTCTTTGCGCCATCTATAAATCATTTCTGTAGTCATTCAACATTTTTATTCTGTCACATATTTTCAACATACAATATTCCGCACTTCCGTTTTTCTTGTTAATTTTTCTGTTCTTTGAATAAAGCGTACTCAAAGCAACAGGTTATGGGCCCAGGCACGAAATCGAAAAAATAATATAAACATTTTTTTCAATTACGTTGGATAAAACTATCGGGACAGATAGTTCAACTAGAAAATAGCCCGACCGTTTAAAATAACTATGGCTGGCACATCTATAAGGATTGATCCGCTAAACGCGGATAATTATGATAGCTGGAAATTGCACATGCGTGCTATTCTGATAAAGGCTGACCTGTGGAGCTACGCATCGGGAGAGAAAACCTGCCCAACCGGCGAAAATGCAACAAAGTGGAAAGAATTCGATCAAAAGGCGTGTGCTGATATAACGCTTGCAATATCTTCCTCGGAATTAGGTTTGATTTCCGAATGTGAAACGTCGTATGATATGTGGAGGAAATTGGAGTCTACTTTTCAATCAAAAGGCCCTGCAAGAAAAGCAACACTCCTGAAACGCATAGCCCTCGCGCGAATGAAGGAAGGAGATAACATCCGTGAACATTTAAATTAGTTTTTCCACGCCGTGACTAAGCTGAAAGAAATAAACGTTACTGTGGGTGATGATCTTTTAACAATTTTGCTTCTTTATAGTTTGCCTGATTCCTTCGAGACTTTTCGATGTGCTTTGGAAACACGTGATGAGCTCCCCAAGCCGGATGTTCTTCGTGTAAAGATACTGGAGGAAGAACAATCGCGAAAAGCAAAGGAGGCAGCTACGGAACAGAACGTATTCAATGTTCAACCAAAATTTAAAAATATTCACAAGCAAACCGGCAATGCTAGCAGCAACTATAAACGAAAAGGAAATTCAGTGCCAAAATTGGTCGAAAATAGAACTTGCTATAAATGCGGCGAGGTTGGTCACATATCGCGAAATTATCAATCAGAACAATGGCAGCTTTGGCAGCGGAAATGAATCTTCAGATACACCAAATGGACGTCATCACTGCTTATTTGAATGGTGATCTAGATGAAAGCGTTTATATGCAAATACCAGAATATATGGAAGTGATCCTCAAAAAGGTCATCTCAGGTAAGATTCCGGACACAGCTGATCCAAAAGCTAGTAAAATTCGAGCTATAGCAGACAAATGGTTGACAGCTTTATCCGAAAACAAGAACCCCGTATGCAAATTGCGAAAATCGCTTTATGGCTTAAGACAATCTGGTTTTCAGTGGTACCAGAAATTGAGAACTAAATTACGTGAAATGGGATTTCATTCATCGAAATGTGATCCATGCCTTTTTATTATGCGTAAGAATTCGAGTCTTGCGTTGATTACCGTTTACGTGGACGATTTATTAATAGCTACAAATGATCAATCGCTCTTAATTGAAATCAAACAGTCTCTTGCCGCAAGCTTTGAGATGAAGGACATAGGTCCAGTAAAAACTTGTTTGGGCATAGAATTTCACCAAGATCTCAAAAAACACAGTGTGTTCCTAAATCAACGTGAATATGCAGAACAAATTTTAAAACGTTTTAATATGGAGGACTGCAAACCAGTCAAAACTCCACTAGAATTCAACACTAAGCTAGAAAAACCCGCTGTACGTGATGAAACTGAAATGAAAAAATATCCATATCAAAGTTTGATTGGTGCCTTATTATATTTGGCTGTTACAACGCGTCCTGACTTGGCTTTCAGCATTAATTTTTTGAGCCAATTCAACTCGAACTACTCCGAAATTCATTGGAAGGCAGCTAAGCGTGTTTTAAGATACTTAAAAGGTGCAACAAACTACGGCATTTTCTACAAAGAATCAAAAGAAAAATTATATGCAATTGCTGATGCAGATTGGGGCGCGAACATGGCGGATAGGCGATCTTATTCCGGCTACGCCTTTATACTAGCTGGAGCTGCAATATCGTGGGAGGCACGCAAGCAGAGGACTGTTTCACTGTCGAGCACTGAATCCGAGTATATGGCTTTATGTGAAGCGACAAGAGAGGCCTTATACCTGCGTAATCTTATAAAGGAAATCGGATTAAAGGATAGCTCAATTATAATATATAACGACAGCCAAAGTGCACAAAAGTTAGTGCAGAGTAGCGCTTATCACTCGCGAACCAAGCACATAGATGTACGTCACCACTTCATACGAGAAAAACATCAAAATGGCGATATCATACTAAATTTTATGCCAACTGAAGATATGCCTGCAGATGTGCTCACAAAAGGATTACCTGTCGAAAAACACTACCGGTGCATCACAGATCTGGGTATGGTTGATGCGAATTGATTGTTGCCGTATCCGGAATTCTTCGAGGGGAGGTGTTGGACAAATGCAACAGTGCGAAGCAATTTCGTCTACGAGTTCTTTGCGCCATCTATAAATCATTTCTGTAGTCATTCAACATTTTTATTCTGTCACATATTTTCAACATACAATATTCCGCACTTCCGTTTTTCTTGTTAATTTTTCTGTTCTTTGAATAAAGCGTACTCAAAGCAACAATTTTTTATTAAAATTTGATATTTATTTATTTATGTATTAAAATTGATATTTATTTATTTTATTAATAAAATTTGATATTTATTTATTTATTTAATAAAATTTGATATTTATTAATTTATTTATTAAAATTTGATATTTATTTATTTATTTATTAAAATTTGATATTTTTCCTTTTGATTTTGCTTACACATACCACATTTTTTACGACTCCCTGAGCAGCTGAAGGAGTTCGTCAATATTTAGAATCGTTTAAGCCTCACTGTGGTCATTTTTAACACTCAAACTCTCTTCGAGTCATTTTGTTAACCAAAGCGAACACAATTTTTACAATATTTAGTTTTTCTTTTTAAATACAATTTCCAAATTTTTTTCCTTGCTACCCAGTGCATGAGTTTCAATGGCATTTTAAAAAATTTTGTGGACTTGATTTTTACTAGCAGGATTTTTTCAGCAGAAAACTTTTTATACATATTAATTGCCCTTAGGGCCATTTGTGACTCTACAAAAAAAATAAAATTAAATTTAAAAAATAAAATTAAATTAAAATAAATGCGAAACACTAGAGAAGGTGAAGCCATTGCTGAATTCTCATCGTCATAGGCTAACTAACTTCTCATCGCAATACAGTATTGGTCCACCACGAGGGGAACGTAAAACTTTCAATTATTACTCAGTCTGCAATTTGTTTTTTTTTTTTTTTTTTTTTTGCTCACAGCGCAGCCAAATAAAAACTGTGGAAAAAACACTAATTCAAAACGAGAAAAGAAATATTGAATAAAATTCTATAAAACGATACCTTTAAAAATTATTATTAAGAACAACTTTTCGATTTTTCTTTAATGGCTCAGGAAATGCAACCAAATATCGAGTTATGGTTTCTTAATCAAAAATTAAAATCAATTTTCGTGTGTTATTTTCTGCTCTGAAATAATGATTATTTTGGGAGTTGTTATTTTTTCGATAAAAAATAATAATTATTTAAGAATCTTATATCTGATAAGAAATAATCAGTATTTTGTTTCTTTTACATTTATAAAATTTCCCGCCAAAATTAATATCATAATTGTCAAGTTTTATTTAAAATTTGTGTGCTGTTAAGAAATATAAACATTTCATGACTCGAAAGGCAAAAAGTTTAATTTTTTGTAGGAGAGTTTAAGTGTTCAGCTCATTTTGCGACCATTTCAAATTTAGTTAATCTGCGACTAGTCCAATTCTAGTAATTTTAGGTCTAGTTCAATTATAGTCATTTTAGTACCAGTTCAAATTCATCCATATAATACCACTTCAGTACACCAGAGCGTTCGCTAAGTAGTTCGGCTTATCACTGCAGTGCTACAGGGTGAAAGTGACGTCGTGTGATATCTGTTGCAATAAATTCCTAAGTCGAGTCGAACAGGAAGACCGTTCAATACGAATTAAATACATTTTTTTGGCAGCCCTCAGAGTCTAACCTGACATACACTGAGGAATAAGCTACCAACCATTGTGACCACGACAGCAGTGGAAGCTGCATCAGAGTCGAGTTTCTTATTGATATAATTTGTCGAATTTAACACTGGTTCGGCACTATCGAAAATAGCATAGAGAGTAGACTAGTAGTAAATTGCTGAATTTATGTAGTACTAGTTCCGAACTATCGAAAAGGTATGTGGTGGAAAGCAATTGGCACTACCTAGCACACCACCCGGTGTGGTCAGATTCGCCAAGGATTACTTATCCAGAAATCTGAAGCCAATTCTTCGAAGTGCAGGGCATGCGCATAGGAAGTATAAAACTATTTTCTCTTGTTCATCTTTACAGTTCCTGCAAAAATCGTTATACTCGTACAAAGTTTCAAAACAGGTCGGAGTATATCCGGAGTTCCAAAATAATCCATCAACATTTTCAAAGGTTTTTAACCCACGAGAATTTTTGAAACACTCACTGAAAGACAAGAATTTAAATTATTTTTATTTTTGTCATAGAAATACTTTTATTGTTTGGGTTTTTCTTTCTTCACGGAAATTTATTTTCAACAGAAAAAATTTATCGGGTGTTTTTTAAGCCGCATGAAAACTATCGATGTCGATAATTATGGTTTGACAGCTTAGAGTGGTAATCGGACTCGTGGAATCGTTTAACGCGAGAAAAACGTTTTCAAATGGTGCGAATGATGTAAATCTGTTCGCGAAATTCATAGAGCACTTGGTTTGGCCTTTATTTTTTTCGAAATGAAGAAGGAGCTGCCGCTGCCGCCGATGGCTGGCGCTATCGAGAAATGCTGACTGAAATTTTGTTTAAAAAAATTAATCAGTTAAATATCGTCGACGTTTGGTTCCAACAAAGCGGCGCAACTTGCCACACAGCGCACCTAATACTCGATTTATTGTAATATTCAAGCCCTCATTGACGTCATACGGAAAGTAGTGGTGGAAAAGTAGTCACAAATTGGATGGATCGAATTCTTTTTGGATGGTTATTTCTAACCTCAACATATATCCAAGCGTCCGGTGCCGCGTCGGTGTTCCCATGAGAAGCGATCTACTCGTTTTTGAGGGTCTTCTTTTACGTTCACCGAGAGTTGGTCAAAGTAAACGAGATATTCTGCAGGTATTCAGAAGCTCAGAAAAATTCACAAATGTTTTGGGAATACAGCTGGAGTGATAATCCTTGGCCTGATCCTCAACACAACTTGCGAAAATAAGAAAATCAGAGGCGCTTACGTACTTGAACTCGATGCTCCGCGGCCTATCTCAACAATTTTTCTGGCGCAGTCATCGAGATTTTTATTCGTTCGATATTCTTATTATTATTTCGAGATATTATTATTTATTTAAAGAATATATAAATCGCAAATTTTAAATTTTAATTTCTAGCTTTAGCAGCTAAAAGCCCTCTCCTAGCAGTTCACGCAATAAATTCACCAGAAGTTCACAATTTCGGTACTAGTGGATTCCTCTGCGTGGTCATTAGACTCTCATCAGCTGGGTACTGCTGCAATTACCTGCAGGGTAAACAATGTACATATCAACACATTCACATACCTACCTACTATGTATGGTCAAAGTTAGCACAAAAAAGTTTTGTTTTAAGCAAAGAGCGAAAAAAAAGAAAAACTCCATTCGGCAAAAGAATTTGAAAATCGTAAAAATTATCGTAAATATTTACGATGCACTTTATTTCGCTTTATGCGTCAAATATTCATTAATATGTGTGCGTGTGCGAAGGCGGGTGTTTGTGTCGCCACATGCCCATATACGAGTATAAACAAAGCACATATGTACGTATGTATGTATACATAGGTTTGTGCATATATGAATGAATTTGAATGAGCGTATGGAGTGGAGTCAGCGAAATAAGCATTTAAACGAGCAAAATCATTTGAGTTTCATATGAATTTTTCCACACTCGTCAAATAATAACGATAATGTCGAGCTGGTAATGGTTGTGATAATGCAAGCCGAAGGAGATAATGCGGAATAGCGGCTGCCAAGGCAGTAATTGAATGAGATAAATATTCTGAATGGGTTGCTAATTCTTGGAAAAGCTACGCTACTGATAATACCGGCATAGAAATATTATGAGAAATTAAGTTTGAGGAGGAATACTGTTAGAAAAAAAATAAAAGAGAAATAAAAAATGCAACATAAACTGAAATTGGTGATGGCATTTTTCCAAATTAGTTTCATGCAACAGAATAATTGAATTTTTATCTATTCAAAAAATAATTTTACATTTCTGTGACAAGGTTTAAACGACAAGAGTTCGCAGCTGAAATAGTAAAAAGTTATTCAGGTACTTCTGACTAGATAACCGACTGCCAGTAAATGTTAACATAGTTTTAGGTTAAGACTTCACTTTTTTCAATAAACAGCGTAATCGAAATTTTTTTTTTTTTTTTTGTTTTTTTTTTTTTAAATTCAATTTAAAAAATGTTAGAATTATTTTTTTAATGTAAACTTTTTTTTAAACCTTTTTTTTTACTTTGCTAGCTCGTTTTTAGTTTTTAATAAAATGGAAACTTACTAATTTTGAAGGCTATTTACCAGATACTGTTATTGGCTTTCCGTGAGCATAAGACTACAACAACAGGATATATTTAGTAATTTTTAGACACACCTTCACAGTGGGGCAAGACACATAATACAAATGCCTGCATTCCTAGGGCGTTCGAGTTGAGCTCCAATTTTTCAGGTATCTTTCGCCATGAAACTCACCACTCTCCTCAAAGTATTTCTGGTCGGTAACAAAACACCCTATATATCAGATAGATATATGTTTTAATTATATATATATATATATAATTGGTCCATACACACTTTTTGGGTGTTGGGCCGAGCTCCTCCTCTTATTTGTGGTGTGCGTCTTGATGTTGTTCCACAAAAGGAGGGACCAACAGTTTCAAGCCGACTCCGAACGGCGGATATTTTTTATGAGGAGTTTTTTAATGGCAGAAATACAATCGGAGGCTTGCCATTGCCTGCCGAGGAGAGACCGCTATTAGAAAAAACTTTTTCTTTATTTTCATATTCCACCGAGATTCGAACCTACGTTCTCTCTGAATTCTGAATGGTAGTCACTCACCAATCGTTTCGGCTACGGCGGCCGCCGTAGTATGTTAAATAAGCTAGTATCAGTTTAGAACCATCGCTAATCATCGTCTACTGAATTCAATTTCCTACCAATTTTTTATAATTTTTATCAAACCGCATTAGCACTTTTATAGGGCAACGTCTTTAGAGGGTTTTTTATAAACAAAACACTATATTAGCATCAAATAAATCTCAAATAGGAAAATAGTAGGAAGATATAGGAACATAAACCTCTATATGAATACATCCATTGACGCTTACACCCTTTGTTGATTTTTTCCTATAGCTTTATGTACCTCGCCTTCGAGCAACAGATGGTTTTCAAGAGAAACTTTTCCATGGTAGAAATGCACTCGGAGGTTTGTCATTGTCTGTCGAGGGGGGACCGCTATTAGAAACAACTTTTTCTATCAGTAGGTGTTTCGTGTCCGGGATTTCGAACCTATCTCCTTCGAATGGTAGTCACCCCCCAAAGCATTCGGCTACGGCGGCACGTAGAGTATGGACGAATTATGCAGAGCCACGAGACTTCGCTCTATTGGTGCTTACATAAGACACGCACATAGCAGCACTGAAATCATTTTATGCAATATTCGCTAGAACAGCCTGAGGAAGAGGAAACTCGGAAACTTTTTATTCGCGGTGCTTAGCGTCTATGAGGATGGACTTACTCTAAACATTTAGACAGTTGGCAAAGATGAATAAACAAAAAGAAGAGGAAGAGCATACAGACGCTACTTCGGAAAAATTTTTGTAAAAAAACTAAAAATTTTGCCTGAGACCTTTGCCATTACCGAGATTCGATTGTGGTGGGTACCCTAAGTGCGCATTCTCCATTAGGCATTCATACAGAGAGACTTGGCATTACTGAGAATACCATTTATGACAATTGTCTGAAGAATAATGAATGTGAAATGGAATCATCTCAGCGACTAGTGCTTAAGTACTCTGCTTTCGCGAGAGAATAAGATTCAGGCTGTCATTGTTTAGGTATACCTGCATAAATAGTAGGCTTAGTTATTAGCCGGCTGACGGATTTTATCATTAGTACGAAGCGATTATACCAGGACGATGAAAATCCGCTTTATTTGTTATCCAAGAAAAATTTTATATGTACGTGAAGCTATTGATTTCATGTGGTAAAACTGCAGGCTTAGGTTTTCATGTTGACATCAATTTAAGTTAGATTTAAAAAATGGTTTTAAATATTTATATTCCCTGCTTACTGTTAAAATGGATGTCAAACGAAAGATTTAAAAAAGTTTTTTTTTTTTTTGACTTTTCGCCAGGACAAACATAGATTTTTTAGAATATCCATTGCGTATACTTTATTTCATAGGAAGAAAAACAACCTTTTTTACGTTTTTATAAAACAGCAAGAAGCACGAAGTCAAGGTATTTATTACTAAATTCATAAAACAATAAGAGGGTTATATAAACACATTCCGTCAAAAAAGTAGAATTGCTCTTTAGTTGATTGAAGGTTATGGGATTTCTGTGACATGAGGGTTTGAGTGCAATTGGAGTCGTGCGTTGTATGATGTGGCATATTTTCTTATTCCTTCAATTATTGTGGTTACTTTCAGATCACGATTTGTGATATAATAGGGGACGTTTGAGATCATTCTAAGGGGTTTCGACTGAATTGTTTGAAGTATTTCGATGTTGGTGTTAGCTGCAGTGCCTCAAAGTTGAATGTCAAATGTCCATCTCGATTTCAAACTGCACGCCGAGATATTCGGTGACGTTAGTTTGGGAGATGATTATACCACTGAGCTTAACGGGTGGAAAAGTTTTTCGATTTAGTGTAAAAGTGACTTGAGAGCATTTTGTCTTGTTTGGCATAATGCGCCACTCATTCAATCAATGAGTTATTTTATCAGTTCTTTCTATAATTTTCAGAAACCACATGGGAGTGGGAGACAATCTTGAATACGGCAGTGTCATCCGCGAACGTTCCCACTATTGTTTCTTTAGGAGCTGGTAAGTGTATCGCAAGTATTGGATGAGGCCCATAATTCTGTCTTGGGGTACACCAGCTGAACTTTCACATAGTTCAGACTGTCCCAGGACATTTTTTGACAAAGAATAATAATAAGTCTATTTTATTTTATAGAGTCAGCCATCGCCCAAACGCGGTCAAAGGCTTGAGATGTATTTAGAAAAGCCGCTGTGCAAAATTTTTGTTTGCTCAAATGCTTTGTGTGCGGGGTTTATGAATCTATGGACTTCTTTGACTGTGTTTTTTCCTGGAACCGAATCGGTGATTTGGAATTATATTTCGATCTTCAATTAGAGGCATCATTCTTTTGAGGGAAAGGAATTACATTATTTTAGGCAATAGGCAATAGGCTGATATGCCGATATGACACGACTTATGCAACTCTTTTCCCTGGTTTGAGGATCATTTTCACTTGAGCTAGATTCCATTGAAGGAGAACAAAACCAGATAATATAATGGAATTACATATATAAATATTTACGTAAGAAAAGTGAGTACTTCTTCTGGAAGTTATTTTAGTACCTCTGCTGTTATGAGGCCATATTCAGGAACCTTCTTTTTTTGAGTTTTTTTATCACTTCCTTGACTTCATTCTTGGAGTATTTGAGTCCATTTGGCACGTGTATTCTAGGGTATCTTTTACTTTTTGAGCAATACTTGAAGAGGGTTTGATTTCGTGGGTACAAGACACTCCGTTTAAGCGACGAGCGAATGTGTTTGTCTTCTCGAGATCTGACAATTTTTTAGTTTCCTTTTAAATGGATGGTTGTGCTAGAGCTGGTTGTTATAAATTTTTGTTGCTTTCCATAGAGCAACCAGTGGCAGAGGATGCATCAAGTTTGCTGAATTAAGAGTTGTCTTGCGAGTTAAGTGTTTTCTTGTCCTCGGGGAGTCTGCCTCGTTTCCATGTTTCTTTTATTTCAAGAGATATCTGTGTGGGGTGTTGCTTGGAATTGAAATTTGAATAAGTCGAGTCAAGGAGCATCAAGAGATTTGGTGGCTCCTAAAACACTCAGGCTAAAAAGCCTGGATTTAGAGCTCTGGAAAGTGGGTAGATAGTCAAGGAGGGAAGGAGAAAAGTATCAGAGAAAGAGGTAGGAAAGAATAGAGACAGAGATAGAGATAGCTAGTCCTGTGAGAGTTTTCCAGATTCTTTGGCAAATATCCTCCAGTTTTAGACAACGAATATTACTCATTCTCATGACATCGGAACCCAAAATTCGTAGCCTTGATTTAGCAAAGGCAGAGAAAGTGATCAGTGCTCTAAGCAAGACAGGCACATCGGGTCCTCAATGTTTTCAATGGTGGTCATATGCTGACCCCATGGGTTGTGTCCTGCAATAATACCGACCATCAACCGAACGTCTTTCCTCCCAAGTTTGCAAATTTTCTGTTCGGACTTTTCCGAAAACACTTTGCAGTCCTGCAGGGTTCTAGACCGGACCATCGTTGTTGTTTGGTGAGACATATAGATATGTTTGCCATTCATTAGGAAATTTAAGAATATTTAAGGTCACATTTTTGAAGCACATTATTATACTATGTTTTTCCCAGCGAGAAGTAAAAATGCAGTTGTTTAGTAGCTGAATATATCCTCCTTCGTTTGATATTCATAGGAATATCCTAGAGTGTGTAGAGGTATTAAAAGCCATTTTGTGTAAATTAAGTACTTTTAAAACTGCAAATATCTTCAGAAAAATATGAGAAATATGAGTCTGCATTACTATTGTATAAAATCATCTTTACACCTGCATATGAAATTTTCCCCGGACTACTTTAACTGTCCTGGGCCGCGTTTGCTGATTTCGCTCTGCCCTACCCTTTTTTCCTTTCTCACCACTTTTCCTTCAAAGGTACATTAAAGTTTGAATTCAGCATTTTAATTCAATTCAGCTCGCTGATGAGCCCTCACTGTGCCATTCTTATCTCTGGCTTTGCTTAAATCGTCTTAAGCACTTTTCCATTTCTACAAAAATAGCAAAAAATGTGTGTCAAATAATTTACCGCAGAATTTATGTTCACTTTATTAAATTTTCAGCTAGGAACTTTCATTTGCACCACCCTTTATATGCAAAAGAGGTGCTTGCAATAAATTTCCTTATCTCTCAGAGATATTTTTAAGTATGCATTTGCATTTGCAGTATTTCAAATTTTATATTTTCTTTAAATCAGTTAATCTTTTCCGTTTTTGTGCTGTTTTTTTTTTTGGTACGAAAGATCCTTGCGTCACGGTAAGGCACAATTTTCCAAACAAAGTGAATCAAATGCGATTTTAAAAGTGTGAAAAAGTAAGTTGGAGTGGAAGCAAGTAAAAACACAAAAGGTGGAGTAAGGTAAATTTCGGTTAGCAGTGAAGAAGCAAAAATGGTAAAGGGAAAGGGTAGCGCAAGTGCAGCCGAGCTAATGCTGCCGCCAGTAGATGCCAAAGAGTGCATGAATGAGAGGCGCTCAAGTATGGAAGAAGGCGCAGAAGCATTATTGCCTTCATTTTGCGAAAATAACAAACGATATGCGATTGCTTGCACAAGCACGGGTACAGTTAGTTGCTAGCAATCACCATTGAACATATGAATGTGTGCACATACAAGCACAAACTCATCTACTTAACTCCTTCGTGCACTACGACAACAACAACAACAACAACGAAAACAACAACAAGTAGACTGGCAAGATGATTTGGTGGCAAAGCAAGAATATCATCAAGCTAGCGGTGACGGTGGCGGTAATGGCGGTGAATCTTGCAAACAACACGTTCAAATCAGTGGCAAGGCAAGCGTGCCAAGTGGAAATTTATTTTCATTGCAAGGACGAGGAGGGAAGCGCAGAGTGCACAGACAAAGAGAGAGAGAAAGCGCAGATAAAGAAGCCCAATAGTGGCAAAGAAGCCACCAAAGAAAGGATGACATCAGGCACATGTAAGTATAAAACAGGGATAAGGCTCGTGCGTGTTGCTTTTCTCCAGCATACAAACAACAATTTGTGTGTGTGTGCGTGCATATGCATGTTTGTATTATTTCACTGCCTGTGTACTTTACGGCATGTGAAAGTCTTTATTGCGCGAATATTTCACATTTTTTTTGTACACATTTTGGCGACTGACAACACGTACAGCAAACAACAACTACGAAAAATAAAAACAACAAAGATAAGGAAAAAAAAAAACACAACGAAGCGAAATCTGACTTGGCGGCTGAGAATTTGGAAAAAATTTATGTTCGACAACTAGGAAAGCAAACAAATTCATGAGAGTGGAAAAGAGAGAGACAAAGAGCGTTTAACGACTAAGTGCGAGTGTGCCAAAGGAACGAGAAGTAGCGAAGAGGCTGCAGCAGACTCCGAGAACGAATTAAATTTAGCGTACGCTATGCAAATAACTTAAAAAACATTGGCAACAGCCAAAGCCAAGGCAAGCAAAAGTAAGCATGACAAGCTGTAAGCCAAGGAAATGAGCGCGAAGGCAAAAACAAAAATAAAACAAACGAGAAACGCAAAAGAAAACGAAAATAAGCACAAAAAATCGAAAAAAAAACTTTCGAAAAATTAATGTGCTAGTGAACTGAAGAGGAAGTTGAAGGTTGAAAAATTTTCGTTGCGAGTCGAACAAAAATGCGAGTTACCAGTAGCAGAAGGAATAGCAGCAACAAAAAATGTGTATGGCAGACTACGGGATGCAAAGCGGCGAAATAGCGAGCAAATGCAGACAGTGGAGAAGTGGTGGTGGAGTGGTGTGCTGGGGAAGCTGCCCGTGGTGACTGTGCCAAGTGACGAGGTGGATGGGGAGAGTATTAACAAGAGCTGCACTCAAATTGAGCACATCATGTTGGCTTGGTATGCACGCGTTGGCTGCGATGTTGGCTCTATTACCATCAAGCGGCAAACAGAGGTAGTGGAGTAGTAGGAGTAGAGCGAATGTAGTAGCGCAAAAGAGCAGAAGGGTATGCTGCATGCAGTCGTGCAAAGAAATAATTTGGGAAATACGAGCTATGTGATTTTTTAAAAGCTTTCACAGTGATCCCAAATCACGCAGTTATATTTTTATGCATCTGTGTGCGCAATAATAGCAGTGCGACGTATTGCAAAGATTTTACTCCTAAGTAATTTATTTAGTTTTTTATAAAAAATAAATAAAAAAAATACTACAACAAGCATCATATAACGTCAATTTTCAACCATTTTACAAAATTTGTGAGAAAAAATTCAAAAAAAGAAATTCCAATTGAAGAATCTTCAGGAAATTTCGAGTAAACAGTTGTATAGCCCATTTAATTCGGGTATAATAGAGTGTAAATTTAAAGTGACACAAGAAATGGCGTGGATTTTTTCTTATTTTTTTCTGGCGGATTTGGCAGTTTTACTTCCCATAAAAACTAGAATAATAAAAAGTAAAAAAGAAAAAATAAAAATAAATCAAAATAAAACCAATATTGTCAAAAATTAACTTCGATTTTGGGTTACTTTAAACTTGCACTTTATTATTTCAAAATTGAATGGGCTATAAAACTGCATACCCAGCATTTTTTTAAAAACTCAAACTAAATTTTGTGCCAAGTTTGAAACTCTTAGTTATATGTAGCATAAACAATATTTTCAAAACAAATAAAAAAGTAAAAGTTTATGAAAAAATAAAAAAACAACTTATATAAATAAATAGTTAAAAAACAGCTAAAACAAAAAAATTTAAAAAAAAATTAAATTTTTTTGTAACTTAAAAACTATTTTCGTACAAAATAAAACAATAAAAAAATACAAATTTATAAAAAAATGAATAAAACAAAAAAAATAAAAAAATAGATAAATAGTCAAAAAACTTAAAAAAAGTAAGTAAAAATTAAATAAAGTTTTTTTTGTAACATAAACAATATTTTCGTAAAACATAAAATAATAAAAAAATACGAGTTTATAAAAAAAATGAATAAAAAAAAAATTGATAAATAGTAAAAAAACAAAAAAAACAAAAAAATTAAGTAAAAAATAAATAAAGTTTTTTTGTAACATAAACAATATTTTCGTAAAACATATTGTAAAACAATAAAAAATACAAATTTACAATAAAAAATAATTAAGAACAAGATAAATAGTCAAAAAACTAAACAAAAAAATGAAGTAAGAAATAAATAAAGTTTTTTTGTAACATAAACAATATTTTCGTAAAACAGAAAAGAATAAAAAAATGTAAAAATACTAATAAAAATAAATAAATAGTCCAAAAAATTAAAACAAATTAATTAAAAAAATAACATTATAACACAAACAATATTTTCGTAAAAAATAAAACCCTAAAAAAATACAAATTTATAAAAAAATTTATAAAAAAAACAAATAGATGAATAGTCAAAAAACTAAAAAAAAAATTAATTAAACAAATAAATAAAGTTTTATGTAACACAAACAATATTTTCGTAAAAAATAAAACAATAAAAAATACAAATTTATAAAAAAAATAGTAAAACAAAAAAAAATAGTCAAAACATTAAAAAAAAAAAAAAAAATAAAGTGTTTTTGTAAAAAAAACAATATGTTCGTAAAAAATAAAACACTAAAAAAATACAAATATATAAAAAAATTAATAAAAACAAAAATAGTCGAATAGTCTAAAAATTAAAAAAAAAATAAATTAAAAACATAAATAAAGTGTTTTTGTAACATAAACAATATTTATGTAAAAAATAAAACAATAAAACAAAAATTTATAAAAAATAAATAAAAAAAACAAATAGATGAATAGTCAAAAAACTAAAAAAAAAAAAATAAATAAAAAAAAATAAAGTTTTTTTGTAACATAAACAATATTTTCGTAAAAAATAAAACAATGAATATAAAACAATACATATTTGTAAAAAAATTAAAAATAAAACAATAAAACACAAATTTAGAAAACAATTATAAAAAAAATAAAAAACAAAAATAGATGAATAGACAAAAAACTAAAAAAAATTAATTAAAAAAATAAATATAGTTTTTTATAACATAAACAATATTTTCGTAAAAAATAAAACAATAAAAAAAATACATATTTGTAAAAACTAATAAAAATAAATAGTCGAAAAACTAAAAAAAAGATTAAGTAAACAAATAAATAAAAATTCCAAACTTTGCAATATGTTGCGCAGCTATTATTGTGAACACAAGTGTACATAGATGTCGCAAAGGCGGGAGCGAAGCAAATTCAGAAACAAACTGTTGTTTGTGCAATTGCAGGGCCGTTAAACTAAATCCGGAAAACATTTATGAGGGGCCTGGCACGACACCAGTGCTGTTAGGCTAAAAATTACTGGTAAACGGATCAATTTTTAGTGGACCGCAACACGATTAGTCGAGAGTGGAATAGACGAGCTGCGTCTTCGAAATCGATTCACGCCGGAAAATAGTTTGTGTGACTTCTTCTTCTTCTTAATTGCCGCGATAACCGCTCACGCGATTTTGGCCGAGTTTAACAAAGCGCGCCAGTCGTTTCTTTCTCGTGCCAACCAGCACCAGTTGAAAACACCTGATATTCCAATGCAGAAGAGGTCTTCCTCTTCGTCTGCTACCACCAGTTGGTACCGCATCGAATACTTTCAGAGCCGGAGCGCCTGTATTCATTCGGAAGACATGACCCAGCCAACGAAGTGACTTAGTTACAAAAAAACTCAAGTTGAGTCACTAAGTTATTTTCCCAGCATTCCAGAAAATCGAACACGCAATTTCCCGCACGTTAACTGAGCAGAACAGAGATGGTGATATAAAGCCCTATTGTTTCATCCAGCAGGATCTCTGGATTACCGCGGACATTCACACAAAGATTCTGCAAGCAGTTGATAAACCCTAAATGTAACCCGCGGCCGTTGAGCAGACTTGTTTCAGCAGAAATCCGTGCTTACTCACAAGGCAGCGAAGTCCCCAGTTTAGCTCCAGAGCAAATGCCCCAAATGTATGGCCAATAACGGCCAGAAATGCCTTGACGGCGGCGTAGAGGAAGCAAAAGTGAGCACAAAATCTCTTGATAGCAAATATGATCTGAAAACCGCCATCATGGAAGTGATTAAGATAATAAACAGAGACAAGTTGGCTCTTGAATGAAGGCGCCTTAAGCTCATACATCCCACGTTTGGTGTCTGACAGAGCTTCTCCACCAATTTGTGGCGTGCGTCTTAATGTTGTGCCACAAGTGGGTAGGTAGGTAAGTGGAATGGTTGAAGTACCACTCTGGCACTCCTCAAGTAGCATTAAAGCGCCGTTTTGAGATCATTTTGAGACCTCCAACAGGCACATATCAATACCCAGCCAGAGCTGTTGATGTAATTGAGAGAAGTTCTGGGATGTAGGTTGGAGCACTGACCCAGGCTCTCGACTAGTTGGCAGACCCGAGCATTTACAGCATCCTTCTCTGAAAGATCCACACAGCCTCTGCAATAAGAGTTAAATGATAAACCTACCATTTCCGTGAGTGTGCCGATCGTCCAATGACCGGTAAATATAGCTACGAGTTTGGAAATTGAATGGCGTGGAGTCCCCAAGGCTTTCTGAGTCCTCCGTATATTGTAATAGGGCCAAAGGGTTTTCGAAACAGCACATGACGAAATGGAGCTCCATCTATTCTGCGCTATTCTGAGAAATAAGTTGTGCAACTCCCGTTTACCAACAATCAGGGAGATACTGATGACCAGGTAAGAGGTCTCAAGCAGGGCAAGCTTTTATTTTTGCTACACCCAAATGGTCGATATTTATTAAGAGAACTTTTTTCATGCAGAAAGATACTCAGAGTCTTGAGTCAACTGGGGGCGATGAGTATTAGAAACCACTTTTTGCGATTTGATATTTAATGCCCACAATGGGCTTCGAGCTCGAGACAACCGATGGGTAGTCACACATAAGCTTACTCGGCTAAGGCAGCCACTTAATTTTCAACTATGGCACGTCGAGTGTTGAGTTCATGTCCAATAGTTTTATTTTATAGTTCTTTACGGATTTTCTTCGCTGACTCTGTATGGGTAATACTGGTAAGCAAACTCGTGACTACAAACAAATAGCTAAGGCAATTGCTCTATACAGATTTCTTTATAAATAGCATATATATTTATGTACCAAGCACGCACCATTTATTTTGAGTGACCCCTGCAAGTGTGAGAAACTTGAGCTGTGACCTAATATCTACGCAGTAACCCCGCTCATCTTTCAATTTCATATTGAGGTCACTTTGTCATAAACTATGCAGAATCCTCCTGTAATACTTTAAGTTCTGTACGCTTAGGTATAGTTGCACGGATGTGTGTGCTTAAAAAACATGGCATACTTACAGGCGACTGCGCGCTAAGTACATTACCCTTTTAATAGGTTCATAAAAAGTCTTATAGTTTCATGTACCAAGATTTAATTAAAACACAAATGGTAATTAAATTACGATGCCTGTGGTTTTGTTAATCTAATTTCCTTACAGTGGCTAGTTAGTGCTATGCCTTGAGGTGTAATTTTGTGTTACTTGATCCTTGACCGGATTTGTATGTGATTAGTAGAATGTGTTACTCAACTGAGATTAACACTGAAGAAAAGGGAAGAAATTTTAATTAAAAGTCGTTTGTACGGATTTACATGCTTTAAAATGCGCCCCGATAGAGATTCAGGCGTTTTATGGCCAACTGCAGCTAAAGGTATGCTATTAAAATACCGCTAACGCTAAAGATAATAACGCAAAGGTGTGCGTGCGTGTTTATTTTATAATAATGGAGACAAGGTTTTAACATTTTCTAACAACAAAAAGGTAAGTAAATTATGAGTATGCTAATTCTAACGCAGTAAGCCTAGGGCATGCAAATTATTAAGGAAATGGATTTCAGGAAAATCATTGAAATATTGAGCAATTAAAAATTGAAAGAAGAAAAGGTAAAATGCACAAAAATACAAGGAAAAACAAAAAAGAAATCATGAAAAAAGGGATAGCATTAATACAGGACAATTCTGTTATCAACCTTACAGTGCTTAGTACAGAGTAGTTGATGAAACGCGCTATCGAAATATTCGTGTATCGAAAGTACGTTCATACATAGCCATAATACATTTTTTCCTGAATAGTTCATTAACTTTTGTGTTTTTTTTTAAGTGAAAACTTATTTTGACGCACTTGAATTTTTTTAGCAGGGGCTACATTTTTATGTACGTAAATATGGTATGCTGTCGTTTTTATTTAGCAGAGAATGTAACATTAACAGTAGGCATAGCAGTAGGCAGAGCAAAAGGTGTAGCAGTCGCTGTGACAGTCGCTGCAGCAATAGCAGTCGCTGTGGCAGTTGCTGTAGCAATCGCTCTGGGAATCGCTGTAGCAGTCGCTGTGACAGTCGCTGCAGCAGTGGCTGTAGCAGTAGCGCCTCTGCTCGGCAACAAAGAATAGAACCGACAAGTATTGTGCATACAGAATAACCTTTCAGAATTGTATTTGTACGTTTGCTCGCCGAATAGGTGTGTTCGTGTGCGGATGTCAATATGTTAACAGAGCATGGTTTGATGCGTATGGTTTGTGTGCGACTGCGTGTATGAATAAAATTCGTTTTTTAGGAAGGATTTAGGTTGCGTAAATATTAGACACTGCACAGGTATTTGAAATGTCAGAGCGTTGTGGATTGTAGCAAGAGATAGAAAAGCTTTTAAAGAAATCACAAGCAAAATTTATTAGGAACTTTAAATTGTAAATTGTAATTGAATTGTAATGAAACTAGAATTGTATGATCGCTTACGTTCGCAAACGAACATGCAAATAAAGAAGAAGAAGAAGGAAGGTAGCTAAGAAGTGTGATTAAGAAACTTTTTTTTTCGTGTGGTTTGATTGGGAAAAATGTAATAATTTTGTACCTGAATATAAAGGGTTGTTAAATTTCAAGGGCCGATGTTGAATGTGAACCCCACCTAAACGTCAAATTTTTTTCTGCATTTCATTTGACACTTTTCAATTTCAGACTAACTCAATTTGAACCATGGAAATATACACTATCGAGCAACGCGTTAAAGTAATTCCAGCTTATTATGAAAACGGGCGTTAGAATTTCGAAGAAAATCATCTTCAGTAATGCGGCATATTTTCATTTCAGTGGATTCGTCAATAAGCAGAATTACCGCATTTGGGCGAATGATAATCCAAGAGTGATTGCCGAAAAACCAATGCACCCACAAAGAGTGACTGTTTGGTAGCGTTTAAGGGCCGGTGGCATCATTGGGTCTTATTTTTTCCAAAATAAGGACGATCAGGCAGTTACTGTGAGTAGTGTTCGCTATCGTGAGATGATAACGATCTTTTTGTGGCCCGAATTGGAAGATATGGATGTAGATGATATGTGGTTTCAACAGGACGAAGCCACTTGTCACACAGCTAACGAAACAATGGCTCTTTTGCGTGAAAAATTTGATGGCCGAATAATCTCACGTCGCGGCGATGTCAATTGGTCGCCAAGATCATGTGATTTGACACAGTTGGATTTCTTTCTTTGTGGTTATTTGAAAGAAAAGGTGTACGTCGATACGCCAGTAACAATTCAAGAGGTAAAGGATGAGATAATTCGGCACATTAACGGCACAGAACCTCAATTATGCTTCAGTGTCATCGAAAATTTGGACCATTAAATGGAGGTGTGCCGCTATTTGGCCGATATTTTGTTCCATACGTAATTGAGCCATACAAGTATTATCATAATAAAGAGAAATGACAATAATTTCTTAAAAGAATTGTATTTTATTCAAAATGAACACCGGCTCTTGAAACTTAACCACCCTTTACTTTATGTTCGCATAAGAGCTTTGGTGACTTTGTAAGTAGCAGGATTTCCATTGATAAAATGCAATGCAAATATCTACGCAATAATATTTTTAATACATTTTTATTTCTCATAAAAAATTAAAGATTCCTTAAGGCATATTTTTAGAGCGCAGCGAATTTACTGCTACTTTATGTTTCATTCTGGTCTCGGTGGTCTAGCAAACTGCACTTGCCTGTCATCCCAGAGGTTGTGGGTTCGAATTCCACCTAAAGCACGGTCCTCGCACTTTTCATAATTTACCTACTTTCCCTGTTTCTAAAAAAAAAAAACCAAAAAAGTTCACATTCCTCAAATCCAAAAACTTTTCCTTTCCATCCTTTACATTCGCACATTTAAGCATTGTGGCTGCTAAAACAAACAAAAACAAAGAACAAACACACAGTTACACATTGCATCAAGTGGCGCCAGTAAGTCGAAACGGGTAGCCGCGGTAATAGCGCAGGAACACCACTTTAGCGAAGTCCTCAACCATCTGTGCGATTCTTCTGCCAGAAAAATGTGACTAACAGATGGCGCTCCAAGCAATAAGAAGGCATTGTTCCTACGCAACGACAGGTGGGCATTCTCACTACTTAGGACTGAGCGGCTGGCTAATCACCTGTCAGAAATCAAATAGATTAACGAAACCAACGCAGGACTGAGTCTTGTCGAAGCCCTATACTCCCGAGAAGAGTTAGCAAGCAAAACAAAAATGTTTCATTCTATCCATTTTTTTTGAATAGTTCTAAAAATAGTATAGTTTGGTCTTGCAGTTCAAATGCAGGTTTGACTAAAATTTTTCTCCTGCCATACTATTTACGTGGCTAGTGCCGAGAAGCATTACGCAGAAACTACAAAGGTTCACAAATAAATGCCTTCAGATTATATGCAAAATTTTGTGGCCCAACACTATCCGAAATGCGGACTTGTGGCAGATTACTGCTTAAGATCCAATCTTAAAGGTGATAGGAAGTCGTAAATGGCGATGGATAGGACACAGTCTCAGAAAGGACAGGGAAAGCATTGGAATGGAACCCACAAGAATACAGATGATCTGATCGTTCACTTGGAGGCGTTCTAATCTTCGTGAATTAGAAGCAGTTAACCAAAAGTGGGATGTCGTAGAGAGAACAGCGGTTAATAGAATAAGATTTAAAAGTTTTGTTGAAGCCCTATGTTCCCAAGTGGAATAATAAACGAACAAACCTAAATTTTTTTTTCATATCACTCATTTAATTTAAGAGTGAGTTTCATTTTTACAGGGTGGTCCATGGAGCTTAGAGAAAGTAGTTTAGACCCATTAACATAATCTTAAAAATGTGAAAGTTGCTTATGAGCTGAATTAAAAATGGGGTGCCTCTTTAAGAGAGAGAGCGAGAGAGAGAGAGAGAGAAAGAATGCAGAGCGAAGTTCGAATGAAGTTCAATTAAATTAAATTAGTAAGTTCAGCCAAATATTTCAATACAGGCATCAAATGAAGAAAGATTTAAAAGGGCTTATTTTCGAAAATATTTCAAAAATAAAATTCAAATTCACATAACAAAATAAATGAAATATAAAATTTATAATATTTTTTTGAATGCATTGAAATATTTTTCTGAGTATGAGACAGCAGAAAACTTTCACAGAAAAAAGAAAGCGCGAAAGGCTACTAGACACATTGATGGGATGATCGCTATATTGTCAAAGCAAAATCCCAGGACGAGTCCTGCCGACATTCACTGAACAATTTTTGTTCATCTGACCAGCAATGCAAATAAATACAGTTAGTTCAGAGGGTAAGAATAATAAGTGGTGGCCAAACCATGCAACATTCGCCCCTAAATTCATCTCAGCAGTCACAAAGCACGAGAGAGGCTCAATAAAGGTGTGAGGCTGCTCTTCGTGGAGCGGTGTTGGGCCAATTCACCGTATCGAAGGTAAGATGAATGCGGTCAATTGTCTTCAGATACTTCCAAATGTAATGCTACTTTCTGGGGAAGAGAATTTACCGGTGATTAGAAAATTTCAATAAGATCCGAGACATACTTCTCGCGTAACAAAAAACTGTTTTGGATTGCGCTTCTTCGAGTGCCGTCTTAAATCGAACGTCACAAAAAATGCCTTCAGTATGCAGAATATCACAAATGTTAGTCAGTTATTTGAAAAGGCCAAAGCAGCATGGAAATTCTTTTCTGTTTAACGGTTTAATAATGCCAATACAAAGGCACTGTGCAACTGTAATGAAGTAAAAAGGATTTTCAACAATCCCTTGCCCTTTCGCCTACATTTTTGAAGTGAAACTTCTTAGAAGAGAATGGAGAGTAAAATTTCAATCACATGCAACGTTTTTAGCATTTTCGTTCCGCGAGAGAGAAAAAAGATATAACGTAGAGGAAAAGGAGAGAGAGAGCTATACCTTATATATTATATATCTTAGATACACTTTAGGCTATTTTCCCTGTGATTGCTAATTTCTAGTGAGAAATAACACTGCCTACTTTTCGGCGCTTGTTTCTTGGTGCAAACTTGTAGAAAATATATTTCTGGTGCCCACTTTTTGGAGTTATATTTCCATGGTGCCTACAGTTTGAGGGGTTTTTTGGTCCCAACTTTTTTGCGGTTTTTTTTTTTGGTGCCTACTTTTTTGGCGTTTTTTTGTGGTGCCTACTTTTTGGCGCTTATTTCCGTTTTCTGGCTAGTGCTTGTGCGTACTATAAAGTGCTATTCATTCCGGCGTCGGATTTATTGGTATTGCCTTGCGGTAATTTGTGCCGTTGCTGCGGTCCTGGAATCGCTGCTTTTGTGCAGGTGATAAACGCTCGGAGTAGTGCGCGTTATTGCCACGGTTTGTGTCCGGCATTTACCAACACCGTTCGACCCTTCTCCGTTTTTTGTAAATTTTGTCTATTTGTATTCTCTGCAAATATTGTGAATATATTTAGATATATATTCTTTCTCTCTATCTCTCTCTCTCTCTCTCTCTCTCTCTCTCTCTCTTATTTTCTCTCGGGTCTCTCCCTCTTTCTTTGTCTGCCTTGAAAGTTTCAGTTCTGTTACGTTTACTACGACACACGCACTTTTTATGGTTTCATTATTATTTTGCTTCATTCTTAAGGATTTTTTGAAGCATTTTCGAGCTTTTTCATACTTACCATACCCGTTTGTCGTGCTTTCAATTTTTTTGGTTGATTACACAGAATTTTATAGAAATAAACGTACTTTTTTTCCTATCCAAAGTAACACCTCCACGCATGAGTCGCTCTCTTTTACATACCTGAAAGAAGAAAAGGATTTTTTTGTTACTAAGATGCAGTAGATATTTCATAATTTTTTTGTAAATCATAAAAATGAGATGCACAGATTCTTCAGCATTTGTTGGCCACATTTTAACGTTGACCTACAAACGCAGGCCCTTCAACTTTACGCTCCCTGTCAAATATTTATTTTAATAAATTTGCTTATTGCCTCTAAGATCGATTGAAAATAATAAATGAATACAAAAAAAAAATCGTTAACTTCTAACCACGTATGGTTTCGCATGAGAGCTATTTTCAAGATAGATATGCGCTCGTTGGCTTGCCATAGCCGGCGGAGCGAAGAACGCTATGATAAAAAGACTAATATGAAAAAAATACTTTCTATCACTTTATGTTCACTTATGTTATGTATAGCATAGCATTTGAATTTCCGACTTCATTTTCATTTCTTTTTCAGGCGCACTTGCACCACTGCATAATTATGTACATACATACATACATATGTTTTTTGCAGTGGACTTTGCTAAGCAACCAACCGACAATTATTGTGCCATGGGGCATGTTGCAGCAACATGAGTAAAAGCATATGTAAACACGCATACCAATGCACGGTAATGCTAATGTTGTAATATTCACATTTATTTGACACTGCGGAGAGTCGAGAGCACTTACACAAATACCTATGCATATTTTTCTAATTGCCCAGCAGGAAAAATATGTGCTAGTTGAGGACTAGAATACAACCAGTTCACAAATCAGCTCAACCAGTTCCAGTTCTATCCTTTTTCCATGTACGAAATGTCAAGGTCCGAACTAAAATATTCAACAGTCTCAAGTCTCTGAAAAAAACCATTATGAGTGGTTTCTCTAGAAAGTGATGAAACAGAGTTTGTGGATTTCATTTTCTAAGTGACCTGCTCACTTCTGCAGAGGTCATACTTTTTGGATCTGCATTGATGAACACATCCCGAGTTAGTCCATGGAGCCATAATTGCTTTAATAGCCACTTGACTGTCAATGAGAATGTTTGTTCGAGTATTAAGAGGGTTGGTGCGCGACTACCATTCGGAACTCACAGAGAGAACGTCGGTTCGAATTTCGGTGAAATACCAACTTAAGAAAAAGATTTTTCTAATAGCGGTCGCCCCTCGGCGGGGAATGGCATACCTCCGAGTGTATTTCTACCATGAAAAAATCGGCTCATAAAAATATCTGCCGTTAGGAGTCGGTTCAAAACTGTAGGTCCCTCCATTTGTGAAACAACATCAAGACGCACGCCACAAATTGGAGGAGGAGCTCAGCCAAACACCCAAAAAGGGTGTACGCGCCAATTCAGCTGCTTTTGTTCCTGCATAGATTTCAGCTTGAAATATCCTACACTAATTAGGGACTTTCGAACCTAAAGGTGTTTTATACTTTCTTATCTACAAAAAAATCAACTAATTTGCAAAGGTATTAATCTAGTCAATAAGGAACTGGTATGCGCTATTCTGTTAAATATCAGTACCTGAACGGGAACGTTTCTATACTAGTTTGGCTTTTTCCTTCAGGGTAGTTACACTCATACCATACACAGGCACATTTATTCACACGTAGAGCAACTGTAATGAATGCGTAAAGTGTGGTGAATTTTAATTAAAAACCGGAAGATGTTGTCTGTATCTGTGTTTAAACTAGAATACTGTAGCAAAAGTGTGTGTAGATAAATATTTTGAAAGCAAAAAACAAGAAAAAGAAGAGAATGTGACTAATGCACTACAACAAATGCAATAAAAGCAAGGAGAAAGCGAAACACTAAAATTTAAAATGAAATTTAAAATTCTTCATTATAAAGCAGAAACTGAGACTGAGACTGCAAAAGTATGTAGTTATGAAAGCTAACAATGCATTTTTTTTGTTAGACAGATAGATATATTTATTAATTTTTCACTAAAAATCTTACAAAACTATTTACATATAAATAAATATGAATATAAATGAACATACGGCGATGACTTTAAAAGTTGACTGCCGGGAAAATTGGATTGAAATTTATTTACAAAATTATTAATCTAAAATAAATTGTCAGTACTTTAAAGTACCAGTAATAAAATTGATTAACTTTTTCCATTGAAAATCGTTTACAGCATTTAGAACATAAATTATTTCGGTATAACTAAGGACAATCTTTCCAAAGACGGTATTGTCTAATATTGGGGAGCGTCCAAGAAAACGTTGGATTGTTTCCTTCTCATTTAAGTTACATAAAGAGCAGTTTTTATTTCAAAGGCCATTAAGCGTAATGCCATTACTTCTGGCTTAGAAAATTTCCATGAAATTTTAAATATTTCTATGTCATACTTAAAATAACTTTAGAGTACTGAAAAAAGTACTGGAGGAAACCTGAAAATAGGGAAAAGTGCTAAATAAAATTACTATTTCACAGTCAAACTCATGAAATGGGTAGATAATTAAGAAAAATTTCCTCGTCATGAACAACAGCATTCTTCAAAAATTTATGTCAGAAATCTGCTCTTTAGAAATAGCAGTAGATTGAAAAGCGTGATATTGAAGCGCTCCTAAATTGGACCTCGAAATATTTCCTTGGCTAAAAATTCATAAAAAAATGTAAAACAAACTCTAGCAAAAAGTTCAAATTTCTTTGCTGCGAGAGCGAAAAAAAATGAAATAAACTCTGAGCAGCTTAAATCCTTTTGCTGAATTTTTAAAATTATTTAAGGCGAAAAATTTGTTATGTTTTGAATAAAAAAATTATCCCAGATAAACAAACGGCCACCACAGCCAAATTGGTTGATGCGTGACTACCATTCAGCAGTGCGTAGGTTCAAACCTCCGCGCATGAAACAGCAAAATGAAAGAAACATTTTTTTTTGAATAGCGGTCGCCCCTCGGCAGGCACTGGCAAACCTCCGAATGTACTTCTACAGTGCAAAAACTCCTCAAAAACAACCAGCTGCCATCCAGAGGCTGCATGCAATTGTAGGTCGCTCCATTTGTAGAGAAAACTTCAAACCGTACACCACAAATAGGAGGAGAAACTCAGCTAAGTTCCCAATAAAGGGTGTAAGCGCAACTTTTAATGAAAGTACATATAGGAGGTGCAAAATCAATCATCCAATTTTGCTTTTGAATAACGTTTTTGATAAATAAAAAACAAAAAATGATTTTAGGCGATAAAAGTCGTTAGTTTGACCATTACATATGACATTACTTGTCTGTCTTGTCATTTGCAAAATTTAAAAATCTATCGGTAATTTATTTTTCACCACCTTGTATGTAAACTACAGAAACCAATTTCGTTTACTTGGACGATTTTGTGAAGATGTGTAACCAGTTTTTTTTTTTTAAGTGAAACTTCTTAGGCGTCGATGGACGAGCGATAATGGAGAGTAAAATTTCAAGGCCATGCAACGCTTTGGGCATTTTCGTTCCGCGAGAGAGAAAAACGACACAACGTAAAGGAAAAGGAGAGAGAGAGAGCTAAATATTATATAATATATATCTTAGATACACTTTAGGCTACTTTTCGTGAGTTTTTCCTTGTGGTTGCTAATTTCTAGTGAGAAATAACACTGCCTACATTTGTTGGTGCAAAGTTGTAGGAAATATATATTTTGGTGCATACTTTTTGGCGTTATATTTCCTTGGTGCCTACTGTTTGCGGCGTTTTTTGGTTCCAATTTTTCCAGCGTTTTGTTTTGGTGCCTACTTTTTGGCGCTCATTTTGCTTTCCTGGCTAGTGCTTGTGCGTACTATAAAATGCTATCCATTCCGGCGTCGGATTTATTGGTATTGCCTTGCGGTAATTTGTGCCGTTTCTGCGTTTGTGCGGTTGATAAACGCTTGGAGGAGTGCGTGTTGTTGCCATGGCTTGTGTCCGCCCTTTACCTACACCGGTCGACCCTTCTCCGTTTTTTGTAAATTTTGTCTATTTGTATTCTCTGTAAATGTTGTGAATTTATTTAGATACATACTCTTTCTCTCTCTCTCTCTCATTCTCTCTCGGGACTCTCCCTCTTTCTTTGTCTGCCTTGAAGTTTCACTTTTGTTGTGTGTACTACGCTAGACGCACCTTTTTTTTTGTTCTTTTTTTTTTGGGGTGTGGTGACTGGCGGCTGCCGTAGTTGAATGGGTTGGTGCAAGACTACCATTCTGTAGGGTTTGCGTGATATGTTTCTGCGACTAGCGGTAGTTATATTAGTTATTAAAACATTATGTTTTGTAAAACTCAGAGAACCGTTTGAATAATGATAAGAAGTGTGAATTTTAGAAAAACAGACTTTATCAGTGCAGAATTTTGCAGTATAGATCTTTGAATAGGGAATATTGCACCTTCTGTACCCAGCCTTTGAAAGTACACCAGTAGAGGAAAGAAAAATTAATACGAAATAAAAAAAAAATATAAATAAAATTTTAGCAGCTGATCAGTCATTTCCAAACACAAACACAGTTAATCCGATGTATGAATTCGTTTCTGTTTACAAGCCACTTGAAGCTGACATGCCAGTGTTTTTTCCTTTTTGCTATGGGATGAACCGAGTATCGTGCAGTGATACGATTTTTTGTTTGGTAAGGCTTACCAGCAACAGAAATTCTTAGAATAAAGATGAGAGTTTTATCAAAATTTGCACCTTAGGGTAAGTGTTAGTGTCCTTAAGAAAATGCCAGACCAGAAATGATTGAGGAAGTTTGTGAAGATCCAAATTTGAGTAAGCGTGAAATTTCTGATGGCGTACGCCATCTCTCAGTCGAAAGAGTATTTACTCTATATTTTACATGAATAATCAAATTTAAAAAAGCTGTTTGGGACGGTTTTCTGGAAACAAAAACAAATAGTACCACTTTCGTTAAATACAAAGTTGTGAAACAGTAGTTTTTGCTGAGCTTCCGGAAAATCATTGCAAAGATGGCATACAATTATTGAATGAGCATTGGAATGTACTGAAGTTGAAGAAGATTGTAGTGAATAGAAAAAACCAAATTCACTCAAAAATTCACATTTTTTAATTTTTGCTTTTTTACCTTTCAACCGACCTGTACGTAAAGTATGCTGCACAAAAACCTTGGTGTCATTATCTGTGAGAGGATACAGAGGAAACTTTAGAGCACCTTCTGTGTCTTTGTCCGATATTATCAAAAACGCGCTCGAAATGTCTGGCAGCCCAACAGTTTGTGGGTCTGGAGAATACCTTAAAAGTAGATTTTCCTGCTCTGCTTAGATTTGCTAAACGCACTGATATCCTACGTGATGTCTACTTTAAATGTTAATGGAGACTATTCCCCATCTTGTATCGCTAGGGACCCAAACGTCTATGCGTGGCTCAATGTCAGCCGGGTTGAGGTTAGGTCTCATCTATTAGAGAATAAAAGCAAAAAAAAAAAAAATTAGGATGAAAGTACTAAGCCCCTTTAATACAACTGCTGAGGCTCTTAGAATTTTATTTACGTCCTCATTAATATTAATTTGTGCACCTGAGGGCTTTTCGAAAAAGTGGAAGAAATAGTTAAAATGAATAGCTGATCAAAATACCTATGTATATTAGTTCAGTTATATAGATTGGAATTTCATGAGGAATAATTTTATAGAATATTTTAACCCATTAGCTCACTCCAAACGGGATCGTGTTGACCCTTTTTCGGAGAAGTTTAAAAAATAAAGCGATTGCGAAGTAGCTAGAGAGGCCTAAAAGGTCAACAAAAAAAAAAAAAAAAACACATCGCGAAATTTCATAAGGAGTCTTCCCAGACAGGATTTGCATAAAAGGAACATGAAAGTCTATAGAAACTAAAATAGCAAATAGTTCTCAAGTGCCCCGTAAGATATGCGACGCTTTTTATTCCTTCTTTGATAGGCGAGAAGGAACAGCAGAGCTATAATTGGATGAATTATGAGTGATGCAGATACCGAGTCGCCTCTTGTTAGAAATAAATTAATGGCCTCTTTGGATAGATTAATGGCGCACTTTTTTTCAACATCATACACAGCTTTCGTCTGAAAAGATCCCAACTGAAATTTTGCTGGAAATATTTTTGTAGAATAATGAATGGAGGGTTAATCCATCGCTTGCACAAACTTTATATTTTTTAGATTTTTTAAATAAGCGTCAAAGTGATCTTCAATGGCAAGAAATATTAGGTTAAAATATCATTCTTACCACGTTTGGGCTGCTGCACAGTATGCTTTGCAGCAACTGAACGCTTTATATTTATTGGATCTATTTAAAAATAGATAAATAAAATCATAAAAATATCTGCCGTTCGGAGTCGGCTTAAAACTGTAGGTCCCCCCATTTGTGGAACAACATCAAGACGCACACCACAAATAGGAGGAGCTCGGCCAAACACCCAAAAAGGGTGTACGCGCCAATTATATATATATAAAGCAAAGTAGTTCTGTCTGCTGCCACAGCTGACTTGTTGAGTGTGAAAAATGTTGTCTGCAAACCAGGTTTTTAGTATTAAACTCTCTACATGAAAAGAAACTTTCCTAACAGGGTTAACCTGAAGTAGAATTTTCATCTATTTATGTAATGAGGCTAAAAGTGCGGCGTCAGCACAAATTGAAACGCACCATCTACTGGCGCCGCCTAATTTAAATTTGAGCCTAAACAAAACTCTAAATTATCTTTTGGTTCATGCGCCATTTAAGGCATGAAATAGTAAATAGCGCAATTTATTTCATTGAAAATGTTTACGTATTTATGCATCACACATGCATTGCTTTTTCACCTGCTACATGAGGAATTCTTCACCAACCGGTCAGCCATAGTCCAACCTCTTAACCAGCTTATCGTCTACTGCCTAGTATGCGTTACAACTCCACTTTTCCTGCTGCTATTGCAGTGCAGCGCAAACAGTTTGTGCAGCCACCAACATTTCGTGAGTGTTGTCAACATGACACATTTAAAACGGTAAATGGACAATGCAGACATATTCCTACACATACAGAAACGAACAACAAAATGCAAAAACCAAAAAGCATTGCACTTCAGGCGCTCCACGGCACGCCACTTAACGCTCCACCACTTTCGGCTGCGTTGCTCCACTTTCGCAGCGCGGTCTATGCACTACCTTGACAGTGTTTTTGTTTTCGCTTTTAAGCTGCACCGGTTTTACTTTGTTACTTTGCTACTTTTTTCCCTCTTCTCCTCCTCTACTCTTCCTCTCACTTGCTACTCTGAAATTTTATTTACTTATTTCGTTGTTGCTTTTTTTTTTGTGTTTTGTTTATCATCTCCGCTTGCGCCATTTTCATTTTTAATCCAACTTCCGGCATAACTATACCTTGGCTATGCTGTGGTGCCATTGCGTCATGGCTGTATATTCCATGGATGCATCAGCATCCTCTACAATGGCTCCTCCAGTGTCTTTAGTAGGTCGATGGTGTTTTCTGTGCTGCTGTCGCTGACTTTGGCAGGTTTTTAAGAGCAACGGAAATTCTGCCAGCCACAGTCGCACCCAAGAGGCATTTAAGCGTTGTGTCGCTATTTGGAGCGAAATTCATGGAGTACGCAGCGTTTGTACTTAGATGTGAAATGAATATATGCAAGTGTGTAAAAAGTGTTGGTGTATGGGTGTGTTTACATTAAATATAAAGTCATGGTGACTTTCAATAGGATAAAGCTGCATGAGAAATATGAAATTATTTAAAAGTAGAACCAGCTGAGGGGAGTGAATAGCTGGAAAATTAAATAAATAAATGAAATTTCGGGAGTTTAGTGGTGAATTAAAATTATTCAGATAGTCATCCAAAAACTAAACGTCCATGGCATTTATCCGTTGGTTACACTAAGCGCCAGTTTTCAGAGCTGAATTTACGGAGAAGATGTTACTGAGGCGCACACCAACAATAGGAGGAAGAGTTCGGCCAAGCACCTTACAGAAGTGAACGCGCGAATTATTTATTTTATTTTTTTTTTAGTTAAGAACAATCGAAGGTATTATTATTTATTTCTTATTTATTTTATGCGGGGTAACCGCCGCAGTGTTTTGAAGCTAATTGAAGTCATAAAACAGCCCACAGATCAGCCAACCCCATATCGACTCTACCAACTTCAGAGGAAGACTTTCAACCATTATTTAGCTGGAGCGTAGTTTTTAACTTGCAAGCAGGCTGAAATCAAATTGATAACAAATTTTAATAAAAACAAAATGCATTGCGTCAAAGGATATGCAGATGGCCAACATCGGATTAGCTTAATGAAGGAAGGCGATCTATGATAGTGAGGAGAGCGGAAGGGGTACATAATATGAAACTATTTTCTGGCAAGCTCATTTATTTGAACTTTAGAGCTTTGGAGACTGCTTGTATATATTATTTACGAAATTTATTGTACCTTGCCGCACAATAAATGCCATTTACATAAAATTGAATAATTACAATTTTACCCAAATATGCCATTTCCCAGATACTTAAGCAAAATCGGAGACAAAGAAAATTACAAACAAGTAATTAAGAATAAGTAGTTAAAACAAAGCTCCTCATCTAAAAACCATTTGCTGTTCGGAGTTGGCATAAAACTGTAGGTCCCTCCATTTGTTGAACAACATCAAGACGCACACCACAAATAGGTGGAGGAGCCAGGCGGCCCAACACTTAACAGAAGTGTACGCGCGAATTATTTATTTTATTTTTTTTTTACTTAAGAACAAGCAAACTCTTTCCCAAGGCACAATGAATGCAGTTACTAGCACAGCTAGCAGCTTTGTTCTCGCGCAATGTAGCTTATAAAAGAAGGAATGAAAAGTGTTGCCTATCCTAGGGGGCACTGTGCTGGACTATTTGCTGTTTTAGTTTCTGTAGACTTTTACGTACTTTCTATGCAGATCCTACCTGAGAAGACCGCTAGTGAAATTTTACGCGGAACAATTTTCTAGAACATGTTAACCCTCTAGCGACCTTATAAACACATTGTTTTCAAAGCTGTTCCGAAAAACGGTTAAAATGAGCCATCTTTGAGGGAGCTAGAGGGTTAAAATATTTTACAAAAATATTTCCCATGAAATTCTACTATACCTACTTAAACTAAGTATTTCGCTCACATAAGTATTTTTACCCGTTTTGTACATTTTCAAAAAGCGCTTAGGAAATTAATTTAAAAATTAATTAGTCTATACAAAAAAGCTCAGCTGAGAATGCTTAACCCTAGGTAAGTTTTAGTATAAAGCGCATCGGAATTCTTAGATAATACGCTCATCTGGGTGCCTGGTCTCAGGGACGTTGCTGGAAGCTGCTGGGTGAAGGAGCTAACTACATGTGGAACCATTGACGTAGCACCCTCGCGAAATAAGGAAATGGGGATCCCTTTGACTACTTTTGGTCTGTTCCTGGTAAGGTGAGCTTTGAAAATTTGTAAGATCGCGAGATCATTCTAGCTATGGGAGCACAAAATGGGGGCTTAGAAGGTTAACAAAGCTTCAGCTTTAGAATTTTGTGGGTGCTCTTGGGGATATTGTCAGCAAAGTGCGCGTGTTGTGAGACACGGCATTACTTAGAGCTACCTTTGGTCAGCTGTATGGAGAATGAGGTAGAATTAACTTATTCTCCTTCTCCGTAGCTATCCTGCTCTCATGGCGTTCAGATGTAGGCATCTTGGCTCTCACTTCTTTTCTGCTAATTTAAGAATCGAAACTTTGTTTTTTGGCGTATTTTTTTAATCATTTTTAATTTTTCTTTCGTGATATCTAAAATATTGTTTCAAAATTTCAAGTTAATTGGAGCAAAATTAACAAAGTTTCTATATTTGGAGTTCTTTAAAGAAACTATCGCTAAAACCGGTATCTAAAACTTGTTATTTTTAATGTCCGTTAAGAATCTAGTGGTCCAATCGTTTTGAAATATTTCAAACTACTTCTTTACCTACACAATTCACCAGGTATTTCTGGAAAAATAGTTGCACAACCAACAGTGTGAAGGTCCTTTGAAATTTCCTCTGACGTAAAATAAGGCGACTTGCTTTCCACATCTGCCTTTAATCTCCTTCTCTCTCTGTGCGATAAGAAATGAAGTCAAGTTTGGAAACTTTCTTATTTGCTCAGGAATAACAATCGCGTATGCGGAGGATAACGCAATGGTGGCAAGGAACAAAAGGTATCGATTTGAAACCTTTTGCAACATTGAAAGTTGTGCAAAAGCAGAAGGGCGTAGAAAACGAAGGCAAAACTAGATATCTCAAAATCTCGCCCAACACAGAGAGATGAAATTCTGAAAACAGCGAAATCCGGACTCTTACCTTTGAGGGACTGCAACAATTCAAATATTTGGGAGCGTTAATAAAAAATGAGAGTAACAGTAATAACAATTGCAAACAAAATTGCTGAAGCCTAAACTGCTAACACGTGAATGTAAACTCCGCCTCTACCAGTCAATAATACTGTCGGTGCTGTAGTGCGGCTGCGAGTGGTGGACAATGACAAGCAACGACGAAGGAAACTTAAGAATATTCGAGCGAACAGGGCCCCGAAGGATGCTTAGCCCTATACACTGCAACAATGGAACGTACCGAATAGGCTACAAAGATGAATTGCTGAACTTATGCCGGGGGGAAAATGTGCTTAAAAACATTAAATCGCAAAGACTTCGATGGTTAGGACATACTGTGCGCATGGAGGACAGCCAACTCTAGCAACTCCCTAACGACCCAGGACGTCCAAAGTTAAGCCGACCTGAAGTCAAGTAAAGCCAACCTGAAAAAGCTACGAGTTAGGAGCTAGAAGTCTATTGCTGGGTCGTGCAGATTGGAAGAGGATTGTGAACGAAACTAACACTCATCCTAATCTGGAATCCCTGCTTGATGATGATGTTGTTTAGGATTCTTGAAAGCTTTTTTGTATTTTATTTTTTATTAGTCTTACAATAAAAAATTAGTGGGCTTTTTCTAGCGTTGATTTTCGCTTTCGCAGCATTTAGCCTTCACGTGTTTGAAAATCGAAAAAAATCCTACAGGATTACCTCGAAATATATCGCTTTCAGCAATATATTTTGAATTTATTTTTTCAAATGATTTTTGGCGAGGTAAGATGTACACTGCCAAAGAACCTTTTTGGGAGATGCCGCCAGAGATTAATTTTCACTCGCTCAATTTTCAATAGTTTGCAATGAGAATTTAGGCAAATACTGTTCAAGTGTTGCAGAAGCTTAGCCATAGCAAAAAAGTAATAATATATATATACTTAAAACATCACTTTTTCTCACCGAATTAAACATTTTCGATAAATTGAAAGTTGAGCCAAAGTAAATAAATAACAATCACGCAGTAACAAGAACAAATTTTTCGACAATCAATACCCTGTGAGGCCTTAGCAACTTTAGAAAAGAGAGATACACATAATTTCTTCACAAATTCACCCGAAGGCACCCGCAGAACGAGTAACTTTCTAAACGCGGCCCACATTTTTCTACGCATATTGCAGCCTAACACCCACATTCGCACCCATGCACAAATACTCGTCGTGTGCCCATCGAGCATTGATTGCCATTTACAAGATAAAGCACACACACCCTGTTCTCAGTGAAGAAAAAAAAATCCTCAAAAACGCCATATAAAAATGAAAAATCGGTAATCGTACGCATGAGGAGTTGCAATTTTTCCTACTCACTGCCGCGCCAACCATATATTGATTCCTTAACTAACAAGCACATACCCCGCATGTCGCTTGCCCTCACCCCCGTTCATCGCGCTTCACCCTTCTTAACCAGCATTTGGGGTTCGTTCAAGTGTTGGCCATGTTCTTGTTTGTCATTGTCACTAGACCGTGAATGAGAGAGGACGGAAAGGTCCTGGGTAGCAGTACGGCAACGTAGCTGTAGGATACGTTGTTAGAGTCAAACGCAATGTTGCGACCTACACGCTTTACCAATAATGATGTTGACGGGTTACAATCAGAATCACGCTGACACACACGCGTGCATAAATACTTCATTTATTCCCTCCTCCTGCTTCCTTTTCTGCCAACTTTAGTTAGGACACGTACGCATGCCCGTATATTATTGTGCTTTTTTCTTCCACGAGTAGGTACGAACTCTTAACGACCTCAGCTTGTAAGATTTTTCGCGTGTGCCTATTATTCATCATTGATTTGTTTGCTACGCATTTCTTTTAAATGTAATATATGGTGGATGTATTACTTTGTTATTTATTTCTGCATACGCGTAACTTATTTTCCTATTTCGTGACTTTTCGCTGCTGCATAAGCAATTTTTGGCGATTCGATTGCTACTAACTCACAATGCCGATTTATTGGAGGGCATTTTTTGTTGGCCAACCATGAAGTAAATGGAACGGCGCAAGACTATGACTTTAGGAGAGTGTACTAGTTCTATTTCAGATCATCAACTCTATACTTTTTCACAGCAAAATCCTGAGGAATTCAATTGCAACCAACTTAGAGCTGCATAGAAAAAGTGCGGGTCGGCCAGTATTATCATTGAAGGGGGTTTCCTACCAAAATTTTTCTTGGCATGCCAACAGGCGCTGCTGTGGAGCCCCCTCAAAAATACAGGACGAAATGTAGGCACACCACGAAGCACCTAGCGCCGACGAACAGAGGCGGAAGTGAGCTGAATTTAAATGAGTTGAGTACATTTCGAATGCTAACCCTTCTTATGCTCTCGAAAGGCAGTGCTGATGATGTTTCATATGAAATTTTGCTTGAATGCAGCTCAGCTTTAATTTTTTTTTAACCGTAAACTCCTCCGAAATTTCTCTGCATACTACCAATTACTGTTGTAAGCGCCGTTTGATGCTTAAAACTCATCTAAATATTATTTCTAAGGTATGCAGGTAATTTTCTACAAAATCGAAATTAATAAGACCAAAACTGATATCAAAGCCAGAACAAAATAAAGACTAAAACGAAGTTTAAGATCAATACTACTCAAGCGGATTGCCTGTATGCACCACCCGCTAGTGAACCAATCGATGCGTCGCGCCTTACTGGTAATTAGCAAGTGCACGCGTAGAAGAATAGGGCATTGCCGTTGAATCTTCTAGAAATTCGTCTTTTTTACGGACTTGGTGAAAAAGGTACTAATTTGAGATTTATTCATTCTTGAAATATTTAGTGTAGGAGTACACTTAGGTTCTTTTTAAAGTTGTTATACATTTTCTTTAACCTTTTTGAAAAAAAACTTATAATTTCAGCCATTTCCCAACCAATATAAAAAAAAGTAGAAAAAATGTAAAAAAAAATTAAAAAAAAAACTTTTTTGATAAAAAAAAATAACTAACCTTTTTGATAAAACATATGCAAACAAAATTTAACAAAACATTAAAAAAAATTGAAAAAAATGTATTTAAATGTATTTAAAAAACAAAAAAAATTTGATTTCCAAATAAAGTAATTATTAATAAAATTTTAGCTTGTAAATAAACTTTTTTTTTAATTGAAAAAGAAAAATTTAAATTTTAAATAAAAAAAAATTAAAAAAACAAATAATTCTTAAATAATTTAAGTTTATATTAAAACAAGCTAAAAAAAATAAAAAGAGTTAAAAAAATATTTAAAACAAATTTTATGAAATATATTAAAAAAATTTAACAAAACATTCAAAAAAATTGTAAAACATTTTATTTGTAAACAAAATAATAATTAATAAAATGTTAATTTTTAAATAAATTTTGTTTTATTTGAATTTGAAAAAACTTTAAATTTTAAAATAAAAAAATTTAAAAAAATAAAAAAGCCTTATTGTTAAAAAAAAATATTTTAAAAATGTTTAAATATATATTATAAAAAAAAATTAAAAGAAAAAAAAAATAAAAAAAAATATAAAACAAAAAAATGAAAAATAAACTTTTTGGTAAAATATATAAAAAGAAGTTAACAAAACATCAAAATAAAGAAAAATTGGAAAAAAATTTTATTTGTAAATAAAATAATTTTTAATAAAATTTTAGTTTTTAAATAAACTTTTTTTTTAATTGAAAAAAAAAAAACTTAAAATTTTAAAATAGGTTAAAATTTTCAAAACAAATGATTTTTAAATAATTTAAATTTTCAAAACAAATGATTTTTAAATAATTTAAATTTATATCAAAAAAAGCTAAAAAAAAAATAAAAAAGTTAAAAAAATATTTAAAAGAAATTTTATGAAATATATTAAAAAAATTTAGCAAAACATTAAAAAGCATTGGAAAAAATTTTATTTGGAAATAAAATAATCTATATATATAAAATTCAAATTATGTATGTATCTATAGATCGACTTGCGTCCTAAACGCATAAACCGATCGTAACCAAATTTGAAACACGAAGTGGATACCTTACCGGGATGGTCATGAGCTAAAAAATATTTTGATATATATAGGGGGAATTTTTAATAGTCCGTATTTCTGGAAGTATACTGAAATTTGGTAAGGGGTTATATGACATTAATCCTTACCACATCCAGAAAAACTGGTATAACGAAAAAGGGGGCGTGGCACCTCCCATACAACTGGAATTTTTTATAGTCCATATCTCTGGAAGTATTTAGGCTAGACCAATGAAATTTGAGAAGGGGTTATACGAGGTTAATCCCTAACACCTCCAAGAAAACTGAGAAAAACGAAAAAGGGGGATTCGCACCTCCCATATAAATGCAATTTTTCATTGTCCATATCCCTGGAAGTATTTGGGCTAGACAACTGAAATTTGGTAAGGGATTATATAAGGTTAATACCTAACACCTGCATGAAAACTGATGATAGGTAGAAATGGGGCGTGACACCTCCTATACAAATGGGATTTTTCATACTGCATATCACTGGACGCATTTATGGTAAATAGAATACCAAAAATTGGTAAAAAGTTTAATGAAGTTAGTATTTAGTACTCCTAGAAAAAATATGAGCTTAGAGAAAAATGGGGGTTAGACCATTTGATATAGAAACGAATTTATATAATACTATCAACGATAGAGGTATTGCTGAATTGAATACATTCTCTTATTGGTAAAGCTTTATCGGTAAGTAAACAGTCCAGCAATCTAAAAACCTCATGTTCTACCCATGGCCAATTATATGTAGCCTGCTCCAGAGTTGGCGCACCGAAAAACCTTTTTATTTATACTCAAAATAATATAACAAAAAATGTCGTATATCGGATCGTTTTAAATAATACCTAAACTGACTTAAAAAAGTTAAAGTTGTTTTATTTACATTGCATACTTTTTGATAGCAATGTGGGGGAAACCTACGGGTATAAGCTAGTAATTAATAAAATTTTAATTTTTAAATAAAATTTTTTTTATTTGGAATTGAGAAAACTTAAAATTTTTAAATAAAAAAAGTTAAAAAAAAAAATAAAAGAATTTGAAAAGCCCTATTGATAAAAAAAAAATATTTAAAAATGTTTAAATTTATATTAAAAAAAATTAAAATAAAAAAAAAAAGAAATAAAAAAAAAATTAAAAACAACCTTTTTGATAAAATAAATACAAAGAAAGTTAAAAACACATTAAAAAAAAATTAAAAACATTTTCTTAATTTTGAAATAAAAAAAATTTGAATTTTTAAATAAAATAATTATTAATAAAATTTTAGTTTTCAATTATTTTAAATTGAAAAAACTTAAAACATAATATAAAATTAAAAAAAAAAAACTCTTTTATTAAAAATTTTAGTAAATGTTCTAATTTTTTATTAATAATAATATTTTTTTCTCTATAATGGGACTCCAATAACTTTTCCAGTTATATTCAAATACCTGTAACGAAAAACTTTGCTAACAAAGTTTGAAAAAATTCCTTTGATGAAAAGTACTTATACTGAACTATATCGATGGGCAACTCTCACTTTCTTGCGTAAAACCACTATTTAATAAATATGGGAGATATAAGATGAGATTCTAAACCAAAAATTTATGAGAGCTTCAAAAATATATGTATATATTTTATTCTAAAAAATTACGAAAAAAAAATTTACTAGTATATTACAAAGATCCGATGATATTTCACTTTATAAAACTATATAAAAAAATTTTAATACAGAATAAATCACAAAATTATTAAATTTTTTCTAAATATTTTCTGTCAAGCCACCAAATATACTATTTTTTTACAGTATTGGGAATAATAAAAATTAAAAAAAAATTTTTTGTTAAATTTTTTTCATATTTTTTTTAATCAAAAAGGTTAAAATTATTATTTGCTTACCAAAAAATTTTATTTTTATTTTTTTAAATTATATTTGGTTTGTTGGTTGGTTTAAGGGTGAGCCCGCATCGGGGTGCCACATAGACCGCAAGTTGGGTCCGTTGTGTTGCCCTAGAGCCCATTATGTCATATGATTTCCCCACCTAACCTAAATTATATTTTATTTATTTTTTTTTTAACACAATATCGTTTTTAACTTCTTTTAAATATTTTCTTTTTATTGATACTTATATTTTTTTGAAAAAAAATTCCCATTTTTAAAATGAAAGAGAAAAAATTTAATTTTAAGAAACTTATTAAAAAATATACACAAAGAACCGAAGCAATTTCACTTCAAAAAACTCTGCTTCTTCTCAATTTTCGCAAAATATTATGAAATATAGAATACTTCGCAAAAAAGTTGTATTTTCATTAAAAAGGTGTGATTGACTGTACGCCATATCTACATATGTGAGTGTCTGTCTGTCTTTCATACAATTCGATAGGAATTTAATTTTGCTTCGAATAATATGTTTTTAATTACTCACAATGGCTTGAATTAAATCGGACTACTATCACACGTACTCACTTATCTGTATATGCACCTTCATCTGTATTGAATCATGGAACAATATGGCAATAACGAATGTTGCAAACCAAATGAAATGAATGCAACTAAGAGAAGGAATTAACCCCAAAACTGAGATATGCTCGTAAGAGAAGCATACCAAATTTATGCACTTAGTACATTCCCAGCAATAAAGCGAACTACTTTCGATGCTACTGTAGAAGTAGCTGAACCCGTTAAATGTATTCAACTACAAGATGGCGCAAAATTCACATGAATCTTGTTTTTAAATTACACTCTCACTAAACAAAAAAAAAAATTAAAAAAAATAAAAAAAATATTTTGAGCGATGGAAATCTTTATTTGCACTTTTACGCACGCCATTGCTTGTCTCTTTACATACTGCAGCTGTCTAGTTCACAAGTGTCAAGTATCATTGACGTACGACGCCATTTACAAAAATTATAAATCTTCCGCAAGGGTGTTCTTCCGACTTTGCGCCAACTTGTATTAACACTTACAAGGCCTACTTCTAAGATGCGACAATTCTCACTCAATGCAGAACTTTGGAATCCATCCTGAACTTCTTAAATTGAATTTCAAGCTTTTGTGTATTAAGAGACTTATAGGGAGATTTTTTAGTAGTAAATATTAGTAGCAAATATTTGTTTAGTACATTTTAACCCATTATATCGCTCTGTTATTAGTATTTCTTGCCCTTTTCCACAATAGAGACTTCAAAACACCATCCATTGAGGAGTTAGAGGGTTAAAATGTTTCACAAAAATGTTTCCTGTTGGTTTTTACGTAAAACTACGGAACACCTTATATTTTTAAAAAGGTAAGGATCACATAGTTCCTATTCCGATTCACCATAAGATTATGATAAAGGTTGTAAAATTGACCCCCTAAAAAATCGTATCCTCGATACATGGGTACATTTTTTTGTCCGCTTTACTAGAATTCAGTGCCTAAACCTTATTATTTTGGAAAATTTTGATTTGGCAAACAATGATATGCAAATTGATACATGTGTAGCACATCACACGTGGGTTGAAAAGTCCCGGGCCTCACAAAGAAAACACCTTTTTTTGCTCAAAATTAGCTTTCGTCATCAATGTAATTTCCATCAAGAACAACGCAACCATTCTAGCGCCGCTCTAACATTTCAAAGTCACTTTTGTAGAACGATTTATCTTTTACCTCAAAATAGGCCTCAGTATTTTCAGCGACAACCACTTCATTCGAGCGAAATTTCTTATCGGCGAACATATTTTTTAGCTGTGCGAAGAGCCAGTAGTCGCTGGGCGCCAAATCTGGCAATTGTGGTGGATGTGGAAGCAATTCGAAATTGAATTTATGTAGTTTTGCCATTGTGACTGACTTGGTTTTGGTCAAGAGTAAGCAAACGAAGCACCGACTTTGAACAGAGCCTTTTCATAGTCAAATGCTCATGCAATATAACGCCAGTTCGTAATTTTGATATCTCTGCGATGTCAGCTAACTCACGCAACTTCACTTTTCGATCATTCAAAACGATTTTGTGGTTTTTTGATGTTTTCTGGTGTTACCGCCTCATTTGGACGTCCACTGCACGTGCATCATCGGTGTCTCTACGAGGACATTTGAAGTCACCAAGCAATAGTTTTATTTCTGTTTCTGATGGAGCAGAATCCCCAGAACACTTTTCAAGCCATTGCTTCGGTTTAATGGCAATTTTACCCATCAAGAAGTAGTGTGAAATTAAAACAGGAAATTCCCCTTGATCCATTGTTTCGAAAATAACAAAAGTAGCGTCACTCTTAGCATAATAACTCACGAACTAATGAATAGAATATCAAGAAATTTTAACAGCTGTGTTCTTAAGGTTGGTACTTACTGAAAAAGAGGGAAATGCAAAAAAACGCGTGCCATGTACGTGTTAAACTCTTCATTTTGTATCGCTAGGAACCAAAAGGTCTATGAGTGGCTTAATACCAGCCGGGTTAACCAAACCTAACCAATGTGTTAGGCCCGGGACTTTTCGGTCCATGTGTTATGTATGTTAATCGTACAATGAGGAATTTTTTTCTTGTGCCCTTATATGTATATTTATTATATTTTTCATTTTATCATAATTAATTTTCATTTTATAATAAGTTACGTTATACGCTACTAAAAACCTCTGATTCTTTTTACCGTCTGCACCAATCAGCATCCGTTTCGGACTAGTTCAAAGATAACCATGTAATATGGGATAGAGAACTAATACTTTGAGAGACTTTTACCGCTTTTTAGCTGCAGGGTTTCACTTGCATGCATGTGTCCATGTGTGTGTGTTCCTGATAGTTTGAGTTTTGACATAGAGCGAGCTAACCAAACCTCACCCATGGCAAAGCGTTACAAAATGACACATCCATTGCGGCACATGTGGCAAGCAGCTTGCTACGCTTGGACCATAGCAAGCAACAATTACTAGGATGTTGCAGCGAGTGTAAATTAGTTGGCGTACGATGATTTCTTTTTTTTTCGTTTTTGGTATATGGGTATGTCTGTGCGAAGGCGTCTTGCGGTTAGCGCTGGGTAGCTGCAGAAAATTAATTTACTCCAGTACAAAGTGGAAACACTTTGTGCTGCAACAATTTTGCGCTTTTTCTAGCTGTCTCTCTCTCTTCCTCGCCCATTTGCTCTCTTTACTCTTGTGTGCTTATGTTTTTAATTACTATATTTTCCATTTTTATTTTTTTTTTTTGGATTTAACAAGAATTGCTATGTAAACCCCAATAATAAATACATGCATACACCAACACAAACATAATTTTCCCATGTACACCAATGCATGAGTGGGGGAGTAGTGACAGCTGATTGTGTAAATAACATCATAAATGCTTTAGTGTACATCTTGTGTGGCCGTGTGTTTGTGTGTGTGGGTGTGCTACGGATATATGGAACAAGGACGAAAGTTGGGAACCACATACAGGTTGGAAGTAAGTACATGATTTTCCATGCTAGCATGCGGAATTTTTCTAAATGTGCATTTTTACATAAATATTTTGTGTGAGGTACTTTATGTGATTGCCATATGAACTTAATTAAGACCAAGTGAAGTGAAATCGAACGAAAAGGGACACAATATTTTCATTATAAACTTAAAACAACAACTTCGCTGCAACTCAGCCATGTATTTGCAAGTTGAGTTCTACAAAATGCTTCCTTCCACCCTTCACATGTTGGCAATACATATTAAAATTTTCAAAACCCCTCAAATAATACTTCTTAAGGGGTTAGGGGTAGACCGAATTTTCAAAAAATTTGATGTTTTTTTTGTGCATTTTCCTAAAGCATATTATCACAAAATATTCTGTCCTATCATAGAATCCGTCGTAGAAAACCTACGAATACGAATGCCTATTACGAATACGAAAAAATTGTAATCGTGGGTTCCATGTAGACACGAAAAAGTTTGCCAAACTCAAATGTAAAATTTTAATATTTCGACAACAGCTCACTTCAATGTAAAGAAGACAATTTGGCAAATCTTCAAGTTTTTTATCAAGTTAGCTGAATTTTCATATTAAGATGTATTCGTTGGCATGTGCGGTTGTGTTAATGGAGGAAGAGAGAAGTGGACGGAAGCTCGAAAAATATTGAGCGATGCAACATCCCTCTCGATATGGGCGAACTATTGCAAGTGCCTTGGAATCTTCGCTGATGACACCTTTTCGTTCACCTCAAATGGGCAGCCCTGAAATGAACTATAACAACATACACGCTGTTAAGCCAGATTCTGGCAAACTAATAATATAATGTAAATTAGAATAAAATAAATTAAATACTATTGAAATTGTAATCGGACGTGCACGGTGTTTTCTTTTTTAATTACGCGGCGTTACAGGCAATATCATTTTAGTTCGCGCTTCTACCCTTATTAAGTTTTTTTTAAACAAGTTAAATATTTTCACAAAATAGTGAAGATTTTTCACACGCAAAGACTAGAAATATTGTAGAAAGAACAATTGTCATCATCCACTTATAACATAATGATGCAGCTTAAAATATTAGACAATCTATATGTAGAGAATTAGTATAAAGTTTGTTCTTAGTGACAAATAAAAAAAAAATGTTAACACAAAACATTTGTAGTTTTCAATAAAATATGTATATTAATTTTTTTTTTGACAACGCTTCGAGGCTCTTATTTTCTACTTCTAACATTTGTGATTTTATTTGATTTTTGGCCGCATTCAAGCACTCCATGTTTCTATGGTGCGTACGCGTTTCTCCCAGGTCGGCTGCTTTCAGATCGCACATTTTTTCAAGTGCCGAACACATTCGCTGCATAGTCGAAGCGAGATTGTCTAGCTTCATACTTTGCTGTTCAAAATGTTACAGACTCTTTGCTTGGCAGTCCTTTTGAAGCGCTAGTTGCTCTTAAATAAGATCTGCAGTACTTGTATCGACTCGCTTTTGGACAGTTGGTGTACGTCTCGTGAAAGAAGGACTGCAGTTATCCGGCAGCATGGATACGTCTGGATCAGGTCCACTATTCTCTGCTTCGACAGTAGCAGGTAATCCCACACTTACTGTGCTTGTGATACCGTGCGTGCTGGTCTATAAAGCGGTCAGTCTGATGACTTCTTCCATTTCATTGAAGTGGTGCTGCTTATATCGGCCACCGCCAGTTGTTGTTTGCTCCCTCTATAAGCCTTCCAATCTAACCACACCTGAAATAAAAATATTTTGTGCAAACGGATAATGTACTTATATAAAGCCTTTTATTTTCTTTTTTCCAGGTTGATACATCTTTGGTTGGTGGGCCTATACTGTTAATTTCTTTTTGTTTATAGTTTAGTTAATATAGGATTTACATTTTACAGCTTTCTTATTTGTTTCCTTTTAAATTTTCTTTTCATTACACGTTCTATTTTTGTCCGTTAGTCTAACGTCTTCGTAGAAAACTTGTACGAAACTGCAAGATTTGACGTTACGAGTGTATTCAGTGAATGCTACTCTACGAATTTCGAATGTGCGTTCGGAGCTATTCGAATCGTATGATTACAATTTCTTAGTTTCGACGAAAAACAGTCTACGACGGATTCTATGATAGGCAGGGCTGATTGTTTGAAAATTTGAAGTGAATCCGCCAAATACTTTACGAGTTATTCAACAATTAACAAAGGGTGCTCCGACGTTCCGGAGCGGATAGCAAAACTTGAAATGCGTTTTTCTCAAACCTATGTTCTTTGAACTGATGATCACTGTAACTTAAAAACTGCTTGGTAGATTTATACTGCTTTTGAAAAACATAAAAAAATTCGTGCCTGATTGAAGGATTTGGTTGTTTTCAAAAATTTCTATTTTTTTTTAAGCAAATAACTGTCGGTTTTCTTCTCGAAAATCTGAAAAATAATTCTTGAAGCCAACATATTATTAATTTTGAAAAAAAAAAAATCTTTCGATCAGACACAAAATTATCTTTTAACAAAACAAATTTCTCTTGTCCGATTGATTTTAGATGCATCTCAAAGGACTCTGGAAGTACGGGCTCCACACAAACAGCCATAACTTTTACAATTATTAATTTTTTTTTTAATCAGTCTGTTAGAAAGGGAAATAATAGTGTATTTTATAGACTTCCATAATCTTTACTAAGTTTGTGCCATCAAAAATAGGTATCAATAATTAATATTCTAATAAATAAAATTAATAAAGTTTTTGTTTCTAAAAACTAATGAGGAAAATGATTAACTCTCATCCGTTCCTCAGAAAAAGTCACACAGAATGTCTCTGACGTCGAGAACGGCAAAACCGCAGAAAAGCAATCCGAACACCGAGTAAATACCACCGTTTTCACCTGATATGGCCCCGTGGGCCTCCTTTTTTCCCAAAGTTACTACTTCATAGAAGGAGATTTCAGTCGATGGAGGAGATCAAAGAGAATGCGAAGAAGGAGCTGAAGGCCATCGCTTCGTCGGCCTACCAAGGGTGCATGGAGGACTGGGTTAAGTGTTGGCCCATGTGTGTTGCTTCAGACGGGTCATGTTTGAAGGAGAAATATCAAATTTGCCTGAAATTTAACTCTGTTTTGTTTTATTTAAACATCTCCGGTACTCTCTGATCTTAGGGTATTTGACTATATTAGAACGGAATTTGAAACAGTCAGTAGTGCTTAGTTTTAAACCGTACCAAGATAATGACCCATTATGCCCATAGTGTACGAGAATGACTGGGTAGGACTAAGAAGTAGGCAAAAGTTATCTCTGCAATCACCCGTTCTAAACCCCATATTCAACTTGTGGGACGAGTTGGAGCGGAGTGTGCGACAGTGACCCGTTTCATCTGCCAGGGAACTAAAGCAAAGGTTACAGGAAGAATGGCTGAAAATCGAGCCAGATTATACGCAAAAAATAATTAAAGAATGCCAAAAAGTTTATTCGATGTTATTAAGAGCAATGGATTTAGTATTAATTTATTAATTTTCTTAACTTTAAGCATTTTCATCAAAACGGCACTAAAGCCTACTTGAGGAGTGCCAGACCGGCACTTCAATCATTTCACCAAGCATTTTCGTATAATTATTTTGTTACCGTATTGAACGAATATTGATTTTGTATGAGCTGTTGACTATTTTATGTTCTCTGGTCCTATTTAGTTTATGGCAATTAAATGTTTCCAACTATTGCCAATATATTGAATTAAACTCCTATATAATAAAAAAAATTTATTTTTCAAATTTTAACTATAACATTTCGCGCTCTCTAATCCTCTCCAATCTCACTGACCTTGCAGAATTACGAAAATCGATCTTTTCACGAGAGCTCCAGCTATTAACTGGGAAAACGCGATATGAAGCCGCTGAATTTATTTTTATTTTTTCGACTAAGAAGTATTAAATGTTTGCTAAAAGTTTTACTCCAAAAGCTTTGTGATTTTTGCCTAACTAGAGTTTTGAAATCTCTTCGTTCAACTTGTTTTTTTTTTTCAATATTCAGTTTTTTATTTTGAGAGTTTAGTTTTGCTGTTTTTCTATTTTTTTTTATAGAACTTTATGAAACTCAACACTTTCGAAGGTCCTCGCGTACACGTACAGCTACACACCTACTTGCACACATCCATACAAATTGATCGGCTAGTGCGGCGTGAAGGCAGTGCCATAAAAAAAAGTAAAAACCAAAGTTATCGGTTCAACAGCAGTATTTTTCACAAGACTAGCAACAACAACATAGGTTTTATGAACAAATCTGCTTATGCCTGACTTTTACTTTGGCTGAAAGCTTTGGCCTCCTGAAAGCTGTTGAAATTCCATAGTGAATTTTGTCTGCTGAGTAAACAGACGCGCCAAAGGCAGTTACCGCAACGAAAACACATACAGCTGTGTGCGAAATAATAGTAGCGCGACGAATTAAAAAGCTACAGGATTCTTTTTTTTTTGTATTATAGTTTTTTTAATGTTTTTAATAAAAGTACAAAGTATTTTGTGCAGGAAAAACTTATAACTGAAAATTACTATACTTTGAATTTCATAAGGTTAGGTTAGGTTAGCCTGGTGGGCAACAAGCTACGCATAAACCTTTTAGCCCCTAGCGATATCAGATGGAGACCGACCTCTATGAATACTGAAAGTAGACATGATGTAGGATATCAATGCTTTTGGCGAATCTAAGCAGCGCTGTGAGATCCGCTTTTGAGACGTCCTCCAGACTCTCAAACAATGGGTCTCCCAGGCATTTAATAACGCTGTACAAACGCACAGAAGGTGTTTTAAAGTTCCCTCAACATCCTCTCTACATTTTCTGCATTTGTCCGTGTTAGCAATCCCTATCTTGTACACATGTGCAGCCAATAGATTATGACCTGTTAGCATGCCTATGATAGTTCTGCAGTCCTTTCGCGAGAGCGTAAGTACGAATTGAGTCAGTTTTTTGTCGTTAGTTCTACACATAACTTTTGCTGTTTTGCATGTGGTCAGATTAGTCCACCTAGCTTGCATTCGCCTTTTCATGTAGTCGTCCATTTCATTCTATATAGTATTTAGCAGTTTTGGTATGTCGTTCTCTTGTTCAAAAGGTAGTCTAACAGCACTTTTTTCTATCTGATCTACTATTTCGTTCCCCATAATGCCTTTGTGACCAGGTACCCAGTAGATAAGCAGCCTACTGTTTGTGGCTAGCCTTTCTATGGCCTCCCTGCTCCGTTGAACATTTTTGGCCTTAATACAATATGAGCTTATTGCTTTTATTGCTGCTTGACTGTCCGCGTATATATTAATTATTGAGGTCTTTCTTGTTCTTGTGTAGGCTAGCTCCGCGGCTTTCCCCACAGCAAAAACTTCCGCTTGGAAAATACTGCTGTGGTCTGGCAGCTTGATAGGCTGCCTTATCCCTAGTTTTGAGCAGTAAATACCCACTCCCACTCCATCTGAAGGCTTAGAGCCGTCTGTATAGATGTGAAAAGTTCTGTAGCCAGGCTTCATGCCTTTGTGCCATCCCTCCTCTTCACTTGCAGTGCGAAACCTTCTCTTCCAGTTTAAGTACGGAGTCATATAGTCTGTGCAACCTGAGCTCCACTTTCCTATTGAGCTGTGTCCGAAGGTTCTGCAGGTGAATACTCCAGCAGCCATTAACCTCCTCAAATTTTCCGCCATAAGGTAAATAATTGGCATGCTGAGTATCATTTCCAGCGCCGCCGTTGGAGTGGTTTTCATCGCTCCTGTTATGCACAGAGCAGCGAGTCGTTGATTGAAATTCATAAGATTGCCATCAAAATACGCACACCTTTAAATTAGAACCTTTAGAAAACTAAAAATATAAAAAATAAATAATTCACGCGTTTCATTAGGCCTAATCTCCTCCTATTTGTGGTTCCAAACCGTACGGTTACGGCGACCGCTTGCATACATACTTTAATACATTTATTTTTGACAATTTTTTTCGGATGTTTTATAGGGATGAAAATGGGGTAGAGTAGCGAAAAAAAATTTTCAAAAACCAACGCGAATTTTGAGGCAGTTCAAACTTGAACGTTGTTATGCTAATATTGAATGAGCAATAAATTCGCATACCCGAAATTCTTCTAGAAATTCTGCATAAAAAGTGGGAAAATTTTATGTAATTTTTTTTAATTTACATTTTTTATTTTTTCAGCTTAAGTCAATTTTTTGCAAAGTTTGGGGCTGTAAGTTATATGTTTTTATTGTAGAGTGCACTAAACTTTTATAAAAGCCAAAAAAAAAAAAGAAATTAAATATAAAAAAATAGTTAAAACTTGTTAATTCGACGCGCTACTATTATTTTGCACACAAGTGTTTTCAAGCATATATTTTACTGTTACAAAAAAGCACACACACACACACATATATACGTATATATATAAGTATATACATATATTTATAAATCTTGTATCTAAATCGTAGAATGCTTCCTTCGCCTCAGTTGCAGCAGCTACTTGCAACAATTCTCCTTCCAGCTGTTTTCGCCATTTCATACAATTTCATTGCATTTACCAAGTTTTACGCGCATCTAAGCCTCAGCTATTACTAATAGCATGTCCGTCTGCACTACATTCTCCAACTCTCTCGTCTCTCGCCTCTCTCCACAACCATTTTTAGTTAGATAACATCCTCCTTGGCTAAGGATTGCCACTTCAGTGGTGGCACTAACTGTTACAAGTACGGTTAGAGTGGCAGTGCCACAACCGCAACGTCAAGTGTGGCTATATCTGCAGTTTACAGTATTATGTATAGAGTTGTAGTTGTACATGTTGTCAGTGTGGTGGCGATAATAGCTCTGAAATGTGGGTGGAGAGGGGTTGCTGAGGTATATGCGAGGCACAGTGAAAAGTTGCAACGAAAATAGCCAACAATATATCAACCGACATTTTTCATTGTAAGCATTTGATGGTATGCTATTGTCCTTGCCTTTGTTGTTATTGCTGATTTGCTATGTATGTGGGTATAGAGTTGTAGTGGTTGTAGTTTGTGTACTTAAAGCAGAAGAGTGATTGCAGATGGAGGTCAATGTTGTGTACTTGTATCGTGCTGCTTATATATATATATGTGTGCGTGTATGTGTGATTAGGTGAGTAGGTGAGTTTGTTGGTATGTGGGATTATTCGTCGCTGCCGGGGGAGTACCAAACTAGCTCGCTGGCATCTGCATAGTATCTTTGATACGAGTGTGTGCACAATATTTTTTCTCTTCGGCGAAATGCCTTTGAGCTGAAAAGCGTAAAGCTTAAGAAAGCGCAATTTTTTTTATTTTTGAGATGTTTTTAGTTTCACTTTTTGGCCAACAAAATTTGGGTGAGAAATTTTATTCAAGTTTATACAAGTTTGAAGAGTTAAAGTTTATTTAAAGTAAAATTTTATTTTAATTTCAAATTCAGCCCAAATATTACAAAGTATGTTGAATAAGGTAATAATTTAATTTTAATATTTTAATTTAATTTGTTTTGGGAATACCCAAACGCTCTTAAGATCCGCTCTAACTCCTGCCTCCCTGCTGAATTATAATATAATTTTTATTTGCTTATCTGTTTTATAAAACGACGAAGGGCACAATGGCGTTTTCGAATAAAACGATTTCTACTTCATTAAATAGGTGAAGTGTAACAACTTAACTTTTTTGTTCTAATATCAAATTAATAATAGTTCTAACTTTTTTGTTGTAAAATGAAATAAATAATAATTGTGAATTTTCCGTTTTAAGTATCTTCAAATTAAGTGCCCCCTAAATATGACTAAACTTATGAAATAATTACCAAATTATTATTTAAAAAAAAATATAAAAAAATATAAAAATAGATTACGCTAGGTGTAGATCCACACTTAGATCCATTGTGGTAATATAATTTCAATTATAATCAATTTATGCTATTTTATTTAAGTTGGTCATTTATTAATATTGCTTTGGATAATAATTTTACTTATTTAGTTCATGCAAATTTCATTCCTGAACAACTTTTGTATCCATTACGCATTTTTTGTTTCACTTTATTTATTTAAATGCTCAACTTTAAGTACTGAGATTATTACTATTGGCTACCAGGTAGGCTTGTAATTGGAGTAGAGTTGTATTTATAGTGGTGAGTAATGAATACTTAATCAACATTTATATCAATCAAGTTTCGAATCATGCATTCAACAATGATCTTGCACATGGTGCACATTTTGTAATTTGAGTAGGTGGAAACTCAGTCCAATTTGAGAGCATTTGAGTAGCTTGCATTTGGTATGCATTTTCTAATTTGACATGTAGCTCTTTGACAAAGAAATAATAATTAAAAATTTTAGTTAAAAAATTAATTATAACCCTAATAAAATTTTTGAAGTGGAACTTCTTAGGAGTCGATGGACGAGCGAGAATGGAAAGAAAAATTTCAAGGCCATGCAACGTTTTGGGCATTTTCGTTCCGCGAGAGAGAAAAAACATATAACGTAGAGGAAAAGGAGAGAGAGAGAGCTATACCTTATATGCATTTATGATGAGTTTTTGTTGTACAGTAGAATAGTTGAAAATGTTCGGCGCCGCCGCGACTATTTCAAACTGGCAACTAGAATGATGGCCGCTACGCCTGCGCCTATTTTTTTTCATTTTTCTTTATTTATTGAATCTTTCTTGTATAAGAAACTAACAATAAGTTTTCAAATCTTATATACTAGAGTAATATGTTTCCTTGCCAGTGCTAAGAAACGAATTATTTGCTCAAATGAACATATATTTACATATATGATTAAATCGGTTGTGAATCTCCAATTCTTCATAGTTGGGAGCTGAAAAGGACGGGTTTCCAGTCTCCGATTCTTCGTATCTGGGAGCCGGAAAGGCCTAGTTTCCAGTCTCCCTTAGAGCTTCCGTTGTCCCTCATGTCGATTGTGAAAATGATGTTGTTTTTTGTTTTTTTTTTCGAATGTAATAGATGTGGTTGGAGGAAATTGTGGACGGACTCTCGCGTGAGATGAGATCATTAAGATACTGCAGACTTGAAGATGTCTCTTTTTTTCAATCTTGTGTGACCTTCATCTAAAAGTAGATTTCGCGCTAGTTTATTGGGATGGTCTTCTAGCTTTTGTAGGTATTTTTTGCTCAACCGTACTATTTCATCGGCTACACGAGGTATGCAAATATCTCTGTGAATGTTAACGTTCTTTATATACCATGGCGCTCCCGTGATTATCCGCAAGGCTTTAGATTGCACTCTCTGAAGTTTTTCGATATTTGAGGGCGTAGCCGTTCCCCACATTTCAATACCATATGTCCATATTGGTTTTAGCATGGCTTTATATAGTAGCACTTTGTACTCTAGAGGTAATGCTGATTTCGAATTAAGCATCCAATATAGGCTTTTCATTTTAAGCTTGATATTCGACACTTTCTTTTCAATATGATTCCGCCATTTGAGTCTTCTATCTAAGTGAATTCCAAGATATTTTATTTCGTTTTGCTGTGGTATATTCTGACCATTTATTGTAACTGCAGGGCAAGTTTCTTTTCTTAGAGTAAAAGTGATATGCACGCATTTGGTTTCATTAACCTTTATTCTCCAGTTTTTAAGCCATACTTCTGTTTCATTTTAATACATTTTGTTCTTGTAACCGCTAGGCATAGAATTTTAGCTTTGGACAACATACGCATTTAGAGGAATAAAGTCAGTGCCCTGTACGTGCTGTATGAGCATCACTTACTTGTATGCTCTGTAAATTCTCGTCTAAAATTATTTTTGTAAATTTTGTCTATTTGTATGCTCTACAAATGTTGTGAATTTATTTAGATATATATTCTTTCTCTCTCTTACTCTCATTCTCTCTAGGGTCTCTCCCTCTTTCTGCCGTGAAAGTTTCACTTCTGCTATGTGTAATAGGCAACACGCACTTTTTTTAGTATTATCTAAATGATAACTGGAGAGAAACACATCCATGGATTTGGTGGCATTTTTTCACTTTGAACTTTACATCTATTACTATATTTGAAATAGGTGGCAACCAAGTTCAGCTAACAATTTTTTTACCGGCTTGCATTTATTATATATTATATTGAAACTCATACAATTCTTTTGGTGTGATAATAAAAGATTTTACTTTACAAATTAGTGGTAACCCTATTAATTTTTTTTACTAAGCAAATCAATGCCGTTCTTCAAACTTTTCACTCTATTTCTATCTTTATATTTGAAGAAGGTGGCAACTCACTCTTGAAAATCTTGCATTTGGTGTAAATTTTTTTAATTTGAGTTGTAACTCTTTGACAAAGAAATAATAGTTAAAAATTAGTGGCAACTCTAATAAAAAAAGAATTTTTTAGTATTAAATGGTAACCGCAGAGAAATTCATCCATTGACGTAATGCAATTTTTCTTCACATTCCACTTTATATCTATATTTATATTTGAAATAAGTGGCAACCTAGTGCAATACAAACGTTTTTGAATGCCTTGAATATTACTGTAAATGCTTGTATAATTTGTAATTTCACTTCTAAATCTTTAACAAAAGAAAGAGTGCGTGTAGCGTAGTACACATAACAGAAATGAAACTTTTAAGGCAGACAAGGAAAGACGGAGAGACCCGAGAGAGAATGAGAGAGAGAGAGAGAGAGAGAGAGATTAACATTTGCAGAGAATACAAATAGACAAAATTTACAAAAAACAGAGAAGGGTCGATCTGTGTAGGTAAACGCCGGACACAAACCGTGGCAACAACGCGCACTACTCCGAGCGTTTATCACCCGCACAAACGCTGCGATTCCAGGACCGCAGCAACGGCACAAATTATCGCAAGGCAATACCAATAAATCCGACGCCGGAACGGATAGCACTTTATATTACGCACAAGCACTAGCCAGCAAACGAAAAGAAACGCCAAAAAAATCGGGACCAAAAGAAAACGTCAAAAAAATTAGGACCAAAAAACTTCCTAAACAGTAGGCACCAAGGAAATATAACGCCAAAAAGTAGGCACCGAAAATATATTTCCTACAAGTTTGCACCAACGAACAAGCGCCAAAAAGTAGGCAGTGTTATTTCTCACTAGAAATTAGCAACCACAAAGAAAAACTCAAGAAAAATAACCTAAAGTGTATCTAAGATATACATATATAAGGTATAGCTCTCTCTCTCTCCTTTTCCTCTACGTTATATCTGTTTCCTTTCTCGTGGAACGAAAATGCCGAAAACGTTGCATGGCCTTGAAATTTTACTCTCCATTCTTGCTCGTCCCTCGACGCCTAAGAAGTTTCCCTTAAAAAAAAAATAGTAAAAGAAGAAAATGACATTGCATTACCCTCTATATAATGTTTTTTTAATAAACAATTTAATTCAATATTAGCAAACAGGTTTCAACACCATCAAATTTTTATTGAAAGTGCTTAGAATTATTTTATTCGATTCCCGAGCTCCACGAGGAAATCAGGATGGCAGTAAATAAGGAAGTTATTCGATCCCATTTACAGAACTTTTTATGAATTTCGATATTTGTATTCAAAAGAGTTGGCAACTCACTTTAATAAAGATTCGTTAAGTGTCCTACAATTGATACATTTTGTTAATTCACGTTTTTGGCATTTAGTTGAAAAAATTATAAATTTGAATTGAAAAATAAATGGCACATCTACTTGCAAAATTCCTAGGTTAAAGTGTTCTCAAATAATTTTAGATTGATACTAATTTATAATATTTTACTTTTCTTTACATAATTAGATTTTATTTATAAGTATGAGAGTACATGGGTTTTGGGTTCCGATGTCATGAGAATGAGTAATATTCGTTCTCTAAAACTGAAGAATCTGGAAAATTCTCACAGGACTAACTGTCTCTGCCTCTATTCTTTCCTATCTCTTTCTCTAATACTT
>JAYXIM010008052.1:0-12343 GCA_037575425.1 Anastrepha fraterculus | reverse complement strand
TATTAAATCCTACTCTTCATATGTATATATGTGTGTGTATAAACGTAATATTTGTTGAGACTTCTTAACTAGTTGTGTCAAACCGCTGTTATAAGTACCAGAAGTCTGCGGCCTGTTGCCACAGTTAGCATTGGAAAAGCCAATACTGTTATTTTTTCGTAAGAAGAGCACAGTATGTGCTCACACAAAAATACATATATGTATGGTCTCTATGTACAATATTTAGCTCGCAAGTTAACTTTATTTACTCAGTTTCCACTTACTTTGTGAGTGTGTGAATGTATCACATTTACTCCGTTTATTTTTTGCAATTTATTGACAGCTACAACAACATATTCTCAAGTTGACAACAACTTCAGAGATTTGTCTTCCTTCAGCATCGTTCAAGCCTTAGCTCAGTGCCACTTTAGCAGTCATCATGAGCGTTGAATTCCCCCACAATCGGCTTTTATTCATTATCTGTCGATGTTTGATGGGAAAACTGTACGATATCAATTTTTCTTTTTTTTGTTTTTGCCTGGTACTTTGTTTGTTGTCATCTGCTGTTACCAACATTTGCATGTGCAAAAACCCACATTTTTGTTATTCTTTTGTTTTTTTTGTTTATTGGGTTTTTGCATTTTGTAACATGGGGATATTCGGATATCTCTTTTGAAAAGTGATTGAGATATCTTTGAGTTGAATTAAGTTGCAAGTATGTGGCTACATTTTCCTGTCTTTGAATGTTTTGTGCATGGATTGGAAAATATTTCAAAATATATTCCCTAGGTTTATATCTACATACTTTAGCATTTTAATACATGTACTTTAGGCCGGGTAGATTTGTGGGGAGGCAAAAAAATCGCCCATTGCTCTGTGAAAATCATATTCTAGGGATCAAAATAAGAAACTTTGCCGAAGGAACCATACCTCTAAAACGAATTCTGAATTCCCTAGAATACGATTTTCACAGAGCAATGAGCGATTTTTAAATCGACCCGCCCTAATGTGCTTAGTCCTGCCATAAGTTATGTTATAATACCTTTTTTAACGAATTTAGCGTTGTTTAATCATGCCAACATCAAAAAAAAAATTTAGTTTTCATTAGAAATGGTCACCATTTGATTTTACACAAGCCTTGAAATGATTAGGTTATTCAACTATTGCAGCACACGCGGTCTCCATGGATATTGACGTCACTGCTCGAACCAAAGATTGTTTGAGACTCTCAAAATTTCTGTTAAGGATTCCACAGGCCATGTTCTCTAATTCTGACCACAAACTGTAGTCTAATGGATTCAGTTCTGCACTTCCAGACGGCCAGTTTTCTGCGGCTATGAATCCAGGAATATTATTTTTTAGCCATTCCTGGGTGGTTTTTGCTTTATGGGCTGGAGCGAAACCTTTCAGGAAGATCTAAAGCTCTATATTGAAGACAGCACTGCTCAACTGCTTTACCACGCCATGTAAGACACCCTGCTGGTGCACCGGTCTTAATCCCTTTTTCATAGAAATGAAGAGATGTAACGCTTTTAAAAGACACTCCCCACCAAACCATTACAGAGGGTAGATGGTGGCCACGCTGAGCCCTTGGAAACACATTTTTTTGCGTCTTTGCGATTTTGTCGATTTGCTTATTAAAAACTTCCTCAACAGAGAAAATTGTTTCATCTGTGAAAATAATATTTTCATGGCCGTTGACTGTATGACACCGAAGAAGCTGCTTGCATCTGTCAAGTCTAATTTTCTTCAAGCGAGTTGCCGAAAGACGACCAGTTGAGCGACGGAAGGCTTTCATGTGGAGATCATCCCTAATTAGTCTTGACGTGGATCCGGTCGCTATATTCATTTCTCTGGACATGATTTTCTGCTTTCTAAGGGGATTTTCGCGATTGATATCTCGAACGGCTTTTATAGCTGTACTGGTTCGAACCACTTCTTTTTCTGTCTGTCACTTCAGACAAGAAAATTAGTAAAATAGTTGACTAAGTGAACAGTGCAAAGCATCATACTTCGCTTTGTCCATAAAAATATAACTCACAAAAGGGGAAAAATTACCCCAATTCAACCTTACTTTGTTCGAAAAACACGAGAAAATCAAAAACTATCAGCTCTAAAAATTGCCAATAAAGCGAAAGCAGAGAATTATGTTTTGGATGAAACTGATGCAAATCTTGTGTCTTCCGTTTTTGCTACGTAATATACACAAAGGTTTTCATTCCAAATCTAATGTTGGCATTTTGCAATGGAAACGCATTTAAAGGTTCAGCATAAATAATTTTATAAAGAATGGACACGAAAAAAACAAGTCGATTGTGTTTACTTATCACTTGCCTAAAACTAACTGAAATTAAATAATGAGCATAGATAATCATAGTGTTTGTTGTCATTATTAATTTGGCGTATTCAGTTTTTGTAACTTCTACGTAATCTTCAAAATGTGCTCGGTTAAGTGTGAGCTTGCGGAGAAAATTGTGTATAAAAAGCTAAAAAATAGTCATTTGTCGCACAATGCCGAAGCAAAAACTTGAAAATGTTCGAAAATTGTGGTAACTTATGTGTTTCGCGAAACCTTCTCGGTGGAATGAAGGCCTGACAGTGGATGAAAAAAGAAGATTTGCGTCGGAAACAAAAGAATGGTCGCATTATTTCGAAGACACCTGAACTTTCAGCAAAACAGGACCGTAGGACCTGAAGGATACGTCCAAGAAGTGTGCAAAAAGAAATGATAAACAAATACAGTTTATGCAGTCAAGATATCCATAAATATGGCTGAGTGCTTATGGATCATGAAATATACGTCAAAGTAGACTTTAAGCAGATTTAGGGCTCTGAGTTTTATATTGCAACGAAGAGAGGAAAAATTCCAGTTGCCTTTAAGCTAAAAATATTGGAAAAGGCCCTATTGCCAAGCCATATGCCAGTATGGAATAAAAAGCAAAACGTTCATTACCAAGGACATTATAAATCAAGAAATTTATATGAAGAAGTGTTTACAAAAATGTTCGATACTATTCATTAAACAACATAAAGGCCCAGTTTTGTTGTGCTACGATCTAGTATTATACCATTATAGCCAATTTGCTATGAAGTGGTATGAAAATCACAGGGCAAATAGTGTTCAAGAAGGCTGCAATCCACTAAAACTGAAAAAATAAATTGGAAATAAGCAGCAGTTTGAAATGAATTGGTAGAGAGCAGTAGACACCGTAACAAGAACTGCTGTCCATCGCCTAATGAGAGCAGCCAAATCTAAATTGCGCCATTTTTTTATGACAAAGATAATTTATATGAATTTCTTGTTTAACATAGAATGCTTAATAAAGAAAAAATAAAATAATAATTGTTTGATAGCTTATATAAATTCTTCTTTAAGTGGAATGCAATGCAACCCACCTTTTATTGATAGAAAAGGCAAGAAAAAAGATATTGAATTGCAGTCTCAATTAGTATAACTCATTTCTAAAAACTTCATAACAAAAGTTAGATTTTGAATATATGTATTGTATATAAAACGACAAACGTCTATTCGACCAGGTAAAAAATATTTTTTCGTTACTACATTAGGGTAACTACATTCCGAAGTGATTTAAATTTAAGAAGGGTCAGTGGCTATCAAATTGGCAAAATGTTGCGCGCGTTAGGATATGAATTTTATATATATATTTATAATATATATTTGTTTAATAGTGTGAGTGAGGCACGAAACATACTCGCGTGAGTCTGATATGTCAAGCTATGAAAGCTTGCTTCGAAGCGATAACTTTGCTTAGGTGATTTTGCATGAAGCAACTTAACAATGAAGTCTAACAAATCTGCATATAAAATTTCTTAAAATTTCATATTATATATATATTTTTTTTTAAATCTCCTCCCATTTTAACTATCCAAGAATTGCTTTCATCTGTTTTAACGCTCATTAAAAGCTAAATTATTCTTAATAAATAATACGTTCGTTAAGAGTGTTTCTTTTTTTATATTGGTTCACATTGGTGATATATAATATATAGACTTAATATATCATCAATTTTGTAGCTGAAAGAAGTCTCAACCAATAACTTTGTCCCGCTTGGGTATGGCAACTTACAGTAACTTGCACAGCACATGTATGTATGTAAAAATTGTTATTCAAATGGATTTTTATTTGCTTATACATATGTATATATTATTAACATTTTTTTCGTCTTTTCGTCTTGTATTACATAACCTCTTATTCTCAAACTATTCTATGGTAAAAGACTGTAACTCACATTTTTCGCAAAAAGTGTATCTCAAAAAGCCCTGACTAAGAAAACTACACTAGAAAGATAGGAAATTAAAAAGAGATCCCAGAAATGAAATTTGACTATATTTTTTATTCCGAATCGTAATTCAATATGTTTAAATACCTAGCGTTTCAGATCTTACGACGTTTTCCCTACTCCTGTGAAGTAGAAAAAATCGGTTTACGCCCTTTGCATGTTCTACGCTATCAATTATGGCGCATATAACTTAATTTTCACTTATATATTTATATACATATAATTGCCGCTTGCAGCCTTTTTGGGTGGTGGCCAAGCTGCTCCTCCTATTCGTGGTGTGTGTCTTGATGTTGTTCCACAAATGGAAGGACCTACAGTTTTAAACGGACTCCGAACGGCAGATATTTTTGATGAGGAGCTTTTTCATGGCAAAAATACGCTCAGAGGTTTGCCATTACCTGCCGAGGGGCGACCGCTATTAGAAAAAAATATGTCTTCATTTTGGTGTTTCACCGAGATCCGAACCTACGTTCTCTGTGAATTCCGAATGGCAATCACTCACCAACGTATTCGGCTATGGCGGCAGGAAATTAAATACTTTAAAAGGAAATTAACATAGTTTTGTTGAATGAATACTTACTCTTTGCCAAACAGTAAACAACTCGTTGTAAAATAAAAGAAAATATAAAAACGTTACGCACTTATTCCCCAACCTAATACTTATGTAAGTATGTAGAAGTGAGGGTATTTATTAATAAAATAGTATAATGGGAGATATATATAAAGATATAATAAAATATAAACAGTGATTAGCTACTTTAACCCGCCTTTAAACACCTTTTGTAAGACCTTTGGTTGGACACCCTGGTCCCTCGATAGAAAATTAATTTTATGAAGCTACCTAGAAGCTCAAGTCGTTAGCTCACTTAAAAGAAATATGTCGAAAGTAGAAAAAGCTTAACTAGATCCGGTTGCTCAACGGAGGGTTAAATAGTCAATTACTTTATTAATTGTCACACTATTAAATTTGCCCAAAATTTAAGTTTAAGTTTTTAGTTTTTAACCACGAGAAATACGCGCGTTGTTCCGATGCTCGGGCTGTCACAAAATGAGAACATAATAATGAAAAAAATCGTAAAGATATATTTCTTGGCAGGATAAAGTTGCCATATTAAGTAATAAAGTTGCCATTACATATGCATCGGGAGTTATGACTCACCAAGGACGTCTATTGAAAAACATCTTCTTTTTAAACACATTTTTGTTTTCTAAACTCCCTTTTATGATTTGGTCATCCCAAACAAAAGTGTGAGGGTAACTTCGCCTGGCACGTCACCGGAAACTCGGCACCAGAATTCTGCTCACTTATTTCACACGTATTCACACTCGTTCAATCAGTCATTATGCAGACAGCAACGAAGTAACATTAATATTGGTTGCATTAAGTTTTTTTCGTATATCACTAACATAATCTCAGTTTTGTTTCGTAAACAAAATGCTGTTATGGTCCCGTCTAAATCAGCGAATCACCTGAGAGCAAAATCAGGGAGAGCTAGCTAACGGTCTGGCCGCATCTTACTTAAACGCTTTCGATAAATTGAACAGATGGCCAATTCACTGCATAACATTTTACTACTTCGACAGTGTCACCTCTTTTGTTTGATTGAAGTGTTAGAATTATTTTCGTAGATGGTATGTTGTTATTATACAATAAATGGCGATGGAAAATAAACGTGCTAATCTCTATACATACAGAGTGGTGCAAAATTAATTACCCTATCGGAAGATTTATCATTTTTTCAAATAGCGTCATATGTCAATCATATTTGACACTTCTGAACTAAAGAGCTTCAGTATACAAATTACTAGATAAACAATGGAGCTGGTGAAGGTCAAAACAAAAACTTTCTTCACTCAAAATAATTTCTTGTTTGTTTTTGTATTAAAAAAGTTATTCAGAAATAAAATGAAATGATTAATTTTGCGCCACCTTATACATACATATAAAAAAACAAAGATGCCCGTTTGAATGTTTGCATTAAACGGCTTATAAATACTTTACCGTCCGTCTTGCTTTCTCTATTAGAATAAACAAAGCACCATAGCATTCACTACTAGTTGATGAAATAAATCTCGCACGAGGAGTTATATATAGACTGCTCTTCAGTGAGATATCCAAGTTTTGTTATTTATTTTTACAGAAAATAGACAGCCAAAAATGATAGTGTATCCTAAGGCGTTACAAAACACTTTGCCTTATCAGCATAGCAGCGAGTACCGTGTGGTTGCTAGTATTTAGTAAAGATATATTCATTCATCTTAATCAATTCTAGTTGCTGGCACTAACAGAAAGTACAAATTATTTGTATAGTAACTTAAGCGGACTTCTAACTCATTTAGAATATATCCAAAACCTCGGACATTCCTTTAAGAGTATTTTGGTTGGAAGATGCTTCACTTTAGTGGAGCGGCCCAAAAATATGCGGTATTCCTTGATATATCCAAGGCGTTCGACAAAGTATGCCACTATAGGCTACAGAAGAAAATAAATGCGTTGCTACCCAAGCAGTACTCCACCATCCTACACTCGTATTTATTTACTTCAGAGTAAAACAAGAAGATTCATATTCATGTCTCAAACCAATCAAAGCAGGGGCTCCGCAGAGAAGCGCACTTGGCCCTTTATTGTATTTGCTCTTTACATGCGATCTGTCATGCAATTCAAACTGCGTAACAGATACTTTTGCCGACGATACAGCTATTCTTTCGATAGGAAACACGAAAACACATCGACACCACAATTACAATTAGCCATAAATGAAATATATGACTGGACCAATAAATGGCATATTAAATTAAATGAAAACAAGTCTGTGCATATTAATTTCACCCAAAACACAAAATCAAATATGCAAAGTATCTGGGCATGACTCTAGACGCCAAGCTAAGATGCAAAGCCCATGTAAAGAAAAAGAAAGAAGAAATGGAATTAAAATACAGAAATATTATATGTATTGGCTTATGGGAAAGGAATCAGCACTATCCACCAATAATAAAATGATTGTATACAAACAAATTCTGAAGCCTGTATGGTCCTACGGCGCACAGTTATAGGGCTGCTCCAGCCAAAGTAACATTCAATCTATACAAAGGCTCCAAAATAAAATTATTAAATGTGCAGTCGGTGCTCCGTGGTATATCCGTAGCTCCGATCTTGAACGCGACCTAAATATTGACTCGGTGGCAGACACAATAAAAAAGATAGCAAAAGCCCATGATGAAAGGTTAAAAAACCACGTTAATATGGAGGCCACTATTCTCGCTAATCCAGCTAATTGGAGAAGAAGACTGAAACGCAGAAAGCCCACAGACTTAATGTACTAACCACTCCTTAGCGTTAATTGTTGTATATACCTTATTTTCTAAATTCTAAACAAATTGCTCGTTAGTTAATAAAATTTTTCTTTGTAACTAGTCGCAATGTAAAATAATAAAAAAAATAAAAAAATTGTGTGCGATAAATTATAAAATATTTTCAAGTTGTTTCGAGTTCAAGACAGTAGTTGGAGACAACTTCTGGCTTACAAAATTCAACGGTCTCCCATTAATGTCAGTCCTCGTTTTCCTTTTTCCCTTCATTGGCATCTAATGCCTCTGTCGAGAATATAACCTTTCACGCCTCCACGAAGCACGTTTATTTGAATGTCTATTACCTAACCCACGCAACAAAAGATCGAAAGTGAAAAATACATCTAAAGGTGTTTTAGTACCAATTAATTAATTTAACACCAATTTTATGCGCCACGTTTACCCCAACGTAAGCTATTGACACTTTTATGCCCGACTAAACACCAACCGTAACTATTTGCACAGAAGTATCCACACACAACGCAACACTTACCTACCAACATATTAATTATTGATTATGTAATCAAGCTACTCCATACATACTCGTACGCGCATGTATGTATGTACATAGGTTTTTGTATAGTATGTCTGGTTAGAAAAGTATTCACTACTTTATGTCCACTGAATTTAATGTTCTACTAATGAGGTGTTAGAAAAGTGTTTGCGTTTTCATGTTCAAGTTTATTTAACGGCTTTAATGCTTGGTGAGAGAATGCTTATGACAATACATGCACTTGTGTAGAATATTTGTATGTGTGTATGGACTGATAGTTCATGTACGTATTTTCGAGAGTTAGTTATTACTAATCCTTGACATTCTCTATACGCGCCTGAAAGCATACCTTTTTTAACACACTTTTATTAGGTCGGGTTGTATGTATGTATGTATGTATGTATGTATGTATGTATGTATGTATGTATGTATGTATGTATGTATGTATGTAACGGAATCTTTGAGCTTAATTTTCACTGGCTTCTAAACATCTGATCGACTTGAAATTTTGCACACCTATCAAGGACCGATGACAATGCAATAATTTGATAAAAGTTTTCCATTATCCTTATTGGGATTGCCAGGATTAATATTTTCTGTTTTTACCTGTGGGCAAAAAGTAAGGTGAATTTGAATCTTTGAATCTTTTTAACACACTTTTATTAGGTCGGGTTGTATGTATGTATGTATGTATGCATGTATGTATGTATGTATGTATGTATGTATGTAACGGAATCTTTGAGCTTAATTTTCACTGGCTTCTAAACATCTAATCGACTTGAAATTTCGCACGCCTATCAAGGACCGATGACAATAATTTTATAAAAGTTTTCCATTATCCTTATTGGGATTGCCAGGATTAATATTTTCTTTTTTTACCTATGGGCAAAAAGTAAGGTGAATTTGGTTGTAAAATGAAAAATCTTTATTTATTCTTGTAAATCAATTTCATCCCCTTCAAAATAATGCCCTCTCGATGAAATACACTTATGCCAACGATTTTTCCAATCCCCGAAACATGCCAAATAGTCCATTTCCGGTAGTGGTCTCTTGAGTTTTGGGAACAGCCAGAAGTCACACGGAGCCAAATCAGACGAATACGGTGGTTGCGGAACGATATGTGTGGAATTTTTCGCGAAATAGTCACGAAGAACGAGTGCAGTGTGAGACATGTGAGATAAATTTTCCATTATCCTTATTAGGATTGCCAGGATTAATATTTTATTTTTTTAACACACTTTTATTAGAAACATGAATTGGGTATTTTTTTAAACACAAATTGGGAATTTTTAGTTTCCACACCACCATTGAGGTTAGTATTTAGTGTGCGGTTGTGTAATAGTATATTACTCGTAAACACCTACATATGTATACTAAAAATAAGAAATAGTTAAAAAAAATTAAAAAACACGCTTTTATTGCTGATCGAACTAAAAAGTAGAAAATAAATTTTAATGACAAAGGGACCTATAATGAAGTAATAGCAAATCGAAGGATCAGTCATAGTCAACTACCTCAGAACAGAATTATAACAAAAATTAAGATACAAATAGAGTAATTCAAATTAGAGTTAAAAGCGTGGGATGCATTTTGCTTCACTTTCATAACCCTCTGTACATAGGTAGTTGCCAATAGAATGATTGTAATATTTACTATATCAAGCATCCCACGCTTTTAACTCTAATTTGAATTACTCTATTTGTATCTTAATTTTTGTTATAATTCTGTTCTGAGGTAGTTGACTATGACTGATCCTTCGATTTGCTATTACTTCATTATAGGTCCCTTTGTCATTAAAATTTATTTGTAAGTATGTAAGTTCATAAAAGTGCTTTCAGTGCCGTAAATTTCAGATTATCCCTAAACGAAGGGCACGGAAGTGAATCCAAACAAATGTACTCAAAATAGCGAATTGTATACGTTAAAGCACTAATACAAACTGGCAGTCTAACCTATGTATATGTATATGTATGTGTGTTGATATGTATATCTACATATGTATATGCATGTTTTATACGCAGAACTCGCCTCCACATACCTGTTCGAATGGAATTCGATTTCAAGGGATTAGCAAATAGGCTTAACAGAGTTCCTTCCTTGGTTTTATAGCCGCGTTCGATATTTTAGTGTTCAAAGGATTGACAAACAGCAGCAGCAACTTAAGTCAAGACGCAACTTACGGAGGCATAAAACCCATCATATATTGACCGATAAAGAAAATTGTTGGTATATAATTTTTATTGCTACAATGATATAGAAAGAATGTACATCCTAAATTTTAGAGTTTGCCTTACATATTCATTTAAAGACCTTAAAGTTTTTGAGGTAATTACATTTTAAAACGAACTTTTCTACAATTTCATAAGCATTTTATACATATGTACATATATGTAGTATATACAACTATATGTATGTATATATAAACCTTCAGTAGTGCATGCATCGTAATATGCGTAAATTTCTCTAAATATACACACATATGTACATACTGACTACTTTGCGTGTCAGTCGTTCGTCCAGCATTTGCAATCGGTCGTCTGTTTTAACACGTTTTCACGATATTATAACCGCCTTTCTACTAAAAGCCGAGCGTAAATCTCACAAAGTCGTCGTTTTGGGGGTCATCAAAATTTGTTGTGCTTTACCAGAGAATGTTAATGAACCAGCAGAAGTTATAGCAGAGAATGGGTCCATTAACATTCTCTGGTCATATTTACTCTCTTTGCAGCTACATCTTCTCGAATCATCTCTTCGAATTTAAAACTCGAAACTTGGCACTCTTCACCGCTACCACGCAAATAGAGTTGTTCGAATTTTACGATATGCTAATAACATTCGTTGCACTGCGTTTAACAGCAGCTGTAATTTAGCAGTCTTATGTTATGTATTCACAAACTTCGCTGGTTTCGATGTATTTAAAAGTATGTTAATTTATAACAGAAAGTTAGTTGTTCTCTCTGCAATGAAGTGACAAAGGCGCTCATTATGTATCCACGTCGGTTATATTCCGTGTGTTTTGCACTTTAGCGCAATGAAAGTCATTCGTCTACTAACCAAAATAATAAAGAAAAAATGCTTTAAATTCTGAACACTGTACTAAACTTACTTTCGTTTTTTGTTTTGCTTAATTTTCACATTACCAAAGTACTACTTCCGCACAAATCACCGGATAATCGCTTTTAACCAGTATTCAGTAAGCATTCCAGCAGCATCTTTGGTGCTGTACATACTTTTCGTTCCTTAGCTTCGGAACTGCTAAGCGGTTGCAATTGTCATAAGGGACTCGCTGCCAAACACTCATGTCATAATTAGCAACATTTTACGATTGACACTTTTAATATCTTCAACAATAAAATGCAACTTTTGATTGTGGCAAAGCGAGGACGGTCATGAAAGTGAAAATATAAAAACATACCAGCCACCACAGCGATCCATGCCGACAGCATGCTGCGCTAATCAAAAGGTGGCGATAAACATCAATATATAAATTCCTACTGAGTACAATGACCAAATGCTTTGAATATGGAAGCGAGAGTTACTTGTTGTTGTGGAATTAAGAGTGCTTGCAGAACTCTCAACTCGTTTAGATAGTTTTTTTTTCCTTTTTATATTTTTGTTCATAAAAAAATTTAAATTTAGCGTAGCTACAAAAAGGGAAAAGAAAATGAAAAAATAGTATAATATTGAAGTACTCATATAGGAAGAAAACATGTAAAAGGTAGGTTTTTCCTACCCATTATTTAAAACAGAGTTTGGAAAATCTATTATTTAATGAAAAGGTACTTACACATGAGCTGGATTGAAAATATATAACATATTTGTTTTAAAATTCCTTGTTTTTTTATATAAAATAAAAAACTGCTAGTTTTCATTCAGAATCTTTCAGTGATAACATAAACATCACACGAGTCGGACAATTACTCAACATGTCAATAGGCGTCTTAGTTTCGCTATTTCTCTGCTCGCTATGTTTGGACTCTGCTCACTTGACGTAAAATTTGCATGTGAAGGCAACAATAAAGTTATAGAGAAAGATTCACCGCTAGCAATTAAGGTTGTACCTCATAAAACTGATATAAACCCCTTTTTTACAAATAAATCTAATATTTGGCAGCTTTTCCAAGATATATTTTTTGTTACCAGTTGATTCATCTACTTGCCACCTACTAATAATTGGCGTATTCGAATACCCCTAATAACAACAAAGAAAAGAAGGGTCGTG
>JAYXIM010008050.1:0-10233 GCA_037575425.1 Anastrepha fraterculus | reverse complement strand
CAAAGAGATGTTTATTTTAGTAGTTCTTTAGTTCTTCTTAAAAATTATCAATAGATGCAGGACTCATTAAGTTCTAGGGACTTCAGGCCATTCAATTTCCAAACTCGGAGTTGTGTTTACCGGTCTTTCGACGATCGATACACACGCGAAAAAGCTAAGTTTGCCATTTAAACATTTAACCCCCTTGCAGAAGCTGTGGAGATCTTTCAGAGAAGGAGACTGTTGAGCACTTTCTCTGTAAATGTCCGGGCTTGGTAGTTAGACTGCCACTTGCTACTCCTTTCTTCGACAGCCTGGTGCAGTACGCCAACCTAAATCCCATCAATCTTCTTCATTACAGCAACAGCTTTTTGGTTGGCTGCAGATATCTGCCTGTTAGATTAGGTCTCATAATGGTATCAAAACGGCGCTTTAGCGCTACTTGGGGAGTGCCGAACTAGTACTTTAAGCATTTCACCTACCTACCTATATACTTTTATTACCAGAAATAAAAATAAAATCATGACTCGGTCAAAGTGCTATAAAAAATTGTTTGAGAAATTATCAATTCCTTATTAGTGACATACACAAATGAATTCTTATAATTTCTAATGAAATCTGCCACTTTTTTGACTTTCGTCTATTCTGCGAACGATCTGGTATTTCATCGTTTCAAGCGTTTCTCTATCTGATTGATGTCTTTAGTGTCACTCGTAAATTTTTGTGCAACGTAAACAATCTCGCTATGCGCTTTTGAACATTTCATGCTTTCGGTAAAAAGATTTACTACACTAAACACAAAAGTCAATAGCAGCTCGTTGTTTGGAACTCATTTTCTGATCACAGTACTTAAAATACCAACAAAGATGATTAACTAATTTTCTTAACATTTAAATGCCATGCTTGTTTTACATTCTTCCTGTTGTTGATTGGCGCAATAATCGCTTAAGCGATTTTGGCCGAGTTTAACAAAGCGCGTCAGTCGTTTCTTTCTCGTGCTAACCGGCGCCAGTGGAACCCACCAAGTGAAACCAAGTCCTTCTTCGCCTGATCTTAATAGCAAAGCAAAGGAGACCTTCCCCTTCGTTTGTTACCACCCACTGGTACTTTCAGCGCAGCGCATACGTTCATTGCCAGGCTGTAAAATACTGTATTGCTGCAAAAATATTGTTTTTTTTTTCGAGTACAAACATTTTCAAAAAGATGGCAACATAAGCTCTTCTTATGTATAAAAATTTCGATGCTTTGTTTTGAGTTTTTTTTTTTCGTTTTTGGTTTTTGTTTTTTGGTATAGAGTGTGCGGTTTGGCATCCCACTCCACATCCTGCAATATATTGTAGTTACATATATGTATGTATATATACACTCTAAGCACAGTTACATATATGTATGTGTATCTATCAGAATTCATATTTATGTATTAGTGCGTACGCTTTTTATGTTATGCACCACCCCATTCATACTCACCTTTTGGTGGCACTTAGTCGTTGCTTAGTTAATCTTAATCCCCGCCTTTTTTCCTAACTATTTTTCTGTTCCTTACATCGTTCCGGTTAGTGATTAGTGACATCCACCAGTACTACACAGCTTAGGGTTTGCTACGCTTAATCTGATTTAGTCATTTCTCTATACATACAAATATACCTATTTCACTTATGTATGTGCGCAAACTTTAAAAATAGTGTCTTTTATCGTCACATAGTGAAAGAACTGTGAACGTTTCGACATGGAAATTTATTGACTGCAATCTACTCCTTTTACGTGTAATCTGAATTCAGAAAAAATCAATAAATGTATGCTCTACTGAAACCATAATTGAAGACATTCAGAGTGAGCTTTGAAACAAAGCAAAATCTTGAATCAATTGTGGAAAAATATAGCAGAGAAAAAGTGCTGAGTTGAGCGAAAAAAAAAACAAGAAAAGTTAGTGCGGATCCTTTGTAGGCAAGAATAAATTGCTCTAAGTACATTTATTTGCATTTGATGGCTATAAAAGGGCTCTTGCTGCCTGGTAGCTATTGTCTGAGATTTTTAAAGTCATTGCCAACCACTCAGATAATCTGCTCGGCATGGCGATTGTAGGTCATCAATCATCGTGAGCTTAAAATAAATAGAATTTGGAATAATCAGCAATTTCGAGGCATCTGCTGAAACAACGACTGCCATGAAATCTGTGAAGGAAACCTTGGTTCTAATAGGATCACAAGGTTTGAATATCAGTAGAGAGACTACAGAGCCTGTCTGATGACTATAATTTCATAGAGGAATTCAAGCAACATCCGATGTGTATAGAAGTTCGGTCTCTTTTGATTTTATGAATAACACTGACCAAATTGTTACGAACTGAAAAGATATGAAAGGAATTTGGGGGCGTTGCATTCAAGAACTATTTGCCGACAATGCAATGCCAATAATGAATATGAATTCAATATCAATACCTTTATAACTGACGGGTTCACCAATAACAAGACTTGAAATTGTAAACGCATTAAAATTATTCAAATCTAATAAAGCTGTCGGCCCAGACAATCCACCAGTGCAAGCTTGAAGAATCATATTCTTTGTTTTAAATACGCCAAAGTTTTAACAAACAGAGGCCAACTTTTTTGGCCGGGAGTCCGTTTTGCCACTTCCTTTTGCAGTCATCAAAGTCACAGTTAGTAAACAGTTTACTTCAACTCACAAGCGAGCTCGGCAGGCTGAGAGAGGCAGATTTTTCTGTTCTTAAGTAGAAGATACTGTAGTCAGTTGCTTGGACTGATGACGAGCCACTTCCTATGGTGAAGTACAGGGAACAGGTAGGCATCTCTGCCCAGCATGTGGAGAGGAGGATCAGATGGCGGACCACTTTCTGTGTGTCTGCCCGGCCTTCGCTCGAATCAGGTTTGAGGTCTTTGGCACATATGTGTTAAGGAGCGATCACCTTGGGGTCTGTGGCACCACTCAGATTTCTTCGGAGGTCGGTTAGATTTAAAGAAAATTTAAAGGTAACCCGAATGCAGGACAATGGCGATTAAAGTTGTCTAAGTACTGCACTTCCTAGCATTCGAGACGTGGAGCTATCGTCGTTTACTTAAGACTCCCTGGGATGTCAAAAAGGACGAGAATTGCTTCTAACTATCAAGCGCCGCTTAACAGCACTTGGGCACCTCATTCAAAGTACTAAATATGAATTACTCAAAACCTTAAATCAAAAATCATTATAAATACCGAATTACTTATACTAATTATAAATACACTGCCTATTTATAACTATATTACACTGTTTCATCAGCATCATAGCGATTACAGCATCAGGGTGAGCTGGTGCTTCCGTTAAAATCAGTGCTCCCTATGACTCGGTTTATTGCGTCGCTTTTCCTAGCATTTATAAGGCGTGAACCTGCATCAACATTGCCTGTCCATCTTCCTGGCTGTCTTCTACAGTTTTTATTGCCCATAATAAAAGAGTTGAAGGCTTTTTCCGTCATTCTGTTGTCGTCCATACTGAATAGGGTTCAAAAAACCATCTCAGCCGCTGAGCTTGGCTGGATCCCCAGGTTGTCGAAGGAAGGTGCAGCCAGTGACCTTAATCGTCTAGCTACCAATCCGAGATATTTACAGAGAAAGTGTTCAACAGTCTCCTTCCCTGAAAGGTCTCCACAGCTTCTGCAATGTGCGTTAAATGGTAACCCTAGCTTTTCCGCGGGTGTGCCTATCGTCCAGTGACCGGAAAACACAGCTACGAGTTTAGAAGTTGAATAGCGTGTAGTCCCCAAAACTTCCTGAGTCTTCCGTCTATTGTACTGGAGCCGAAGGGTTTTCAAAAGAGCGCATGAAGGAATGGAACTCTATTCTTTCTACAATTTCCTGAGAAATAATTTGTGCAGCACCCCTTTAACAACAGTCAGAGGGAGGCTGATGACCGGGTAGGAGGTCTGTGAGATTAGTTCAGCTTCCTTCATTGCAAGCTCAGAAGCAATTTCATTTCCCTCTACGTTCCTACGTCCTGGAGCCCTGACCAGAGAAATTCTACCTGCACCCCCAAGAGTTTTGATGTGCTCCTTACAGGAGTTGACTAGTCTGTATGCGCACCATAGCATTGCCGGAGCCTTTATCGCGGCTTGTCTAGCGGAAAAGGTGCTAATATCTCCTTTGCTCCCACGTTTCCTAAGCATTTTGTATGCATGCGGGATCGCAAAGACTTCTGCCTGAAAAACACTAGCAGTATTCGGAAATTTTAAGGAAATAGAAAAATTGGCTGATTTAGCGAAAACCGCTGATCCGACTCCTGAGTTCACCTTGAAGTCGTCAGTGAAGACGGCGGTACTAGATTTGGTGTTGATTTCCCCCTCGTTCAATCCTGTCTACTTGGAAAGATTGCCTCTGGACGACCCTTAAACTCCTCTTTGCGGATAGAGAGATCTGTTCGAAGTTCAGAGAAATACGGCGTGAACTGCTTAAAAATGCTGCCATGTTCCTTGAAGGATTGCCTCTGAGAGTGATCTAAAGCAGGCACAAACATTTTCTAAAACTGTGCTTTTGATCTTAGTTTTACACCAAACTATGTAACAAAAATTCTAATGTAATTTTGTCACAGCTGGGCACTTTCATTGTCATTTAAAAATTCAAAACTTTTTTTCGCTATTAATCGCCCACTTGCGTGCTTGTAGCTGCTGCCAAAATCCTGACAAATTTCTCCCAAATGACCAACCACCGAATGAAATTAACTGCAATTTTCATCACATCGCTTTTTTATGCGCTTCTAAGCCACTTCCACTTTCGAGGCTTGCGTTCCTGTTTTTTTTTTTCATTCTACTGGAAATTGCGATCTAAAAATGCATTAGCTGACGAAATTACCAAAATCCCAACCAATTGACAAATAGCAAACACTACCGAAAACAAAAACAACAACAAAAGCAATTGCAAGTTTCATTACAATATTGCGCAGCCAACATAATAGCGCATACACAGGCATATGCACATAAAATCAAAAAGTCACCCCATAACGGTAACCGTTAAATGCAAGACGAGGATAAAGGAAAAAGTGCTTTCGAAAAAAAAGCAATTTAAATTTAGCAACAAAATCGAGCTACCGCCGAAATTATAAATGTTGACAACGACAAACCAATAAAATTTTCTATGCACCGGCAATAATGCTTCTATGTGTGTGTATATTTATATGTATACGTACTTGTATATGTATATGAGTGGCACAAGGAAGAGCGTAAAGGAAAGGCGCGTTGCCAGGAGTCGGATGGTTTGGGTTGGAAAACTAAATCCGCCTCTAACAGCCATTAAAATCATTTGTCACAAAGCGCAGCGGCAACTGCTGAGAACACCGGAGGGGGAGGGCGCATCGGCATACACTTGGTTACCGAAATGTTGCATCAAAGGCTTTTCGCTGTCTACGAAGAGGTGCGAGTGTGAGTGTGAGTGTTGCTCAGTTGGTGGGTCGCATATTTCATAACACTGACGGCCGGCAGACAAGGGGTGCAGCAGCCGTCGAATTTTAGTGAAAGTGTGCAAGGTGAACCACAATAACACAATGCAACAGCGGTGGCAATGGGGAGGAAAGAAAGGCGGCGGATGTTTTCAGTGTTGAGCATTTGATGCAAAAGGTGGTGTGCATTCACCGAATTCCTTTCTGTTTTGCTATTACCCATTGCGAGGTTTTCCCTAAAAACATGTGCCTAGGTTACGGCTGAAAAGTTTAACGCTCGCCACTTGCATCGGCGGGATTAACTGGCACGTGTGCGAATTTTTCACGAAATAATGTAATATGTTTTTTTGCATTGGTGTGTGTATGTGTGTGTATTTTTGGAAAATTCTTGGTTGTGTAGTGTGTTTTTTTTTTAATTAACTTTTATTGATGATGTTGTTCGTATGCATTTTAATAGCTCTTGCTTGTAATAAGTAAAACAAGTTTACAGATCTAACAGTAGCAGAGGGCGTCGAACGAAATATTTTTTATTAATAACAATAGACTCTTTTAAACATTTCGACACTGATTTCTTTTACTTTGACTTAAATATTTTTTTCACTCCTAATCGTTTTGTGTTTAACCTAAAAGTGTCTATACACAATCTCAAGTCGCCTCACGCAACTGTTTCGGTGTTGTTGAAAGTTGCTTGTGAACAAATTTGGGCTATGGTGGTATGAAATGTGCTCGAAAAGGTATTTCCTTGGATGAATACGAGTACGTCAAATGCGGAACACTTTTATTCAGGTGGCCAATTTAGTCGCTCAGTTTTTCAATCAAACTTTGTCTGCAAGAGGTCGCTCTCGGATATCCAATAACATAACTACATACACACTTTGTTGGGTCCCCGGTCAGTCTGGAGTGGAGGGAAATGAAAGAGCGGATGAGTGTGCAAGGAAAGGCTCTGAGCTTAACTTTCAGCGAGTAGTAGTGGACATAAGCAATCCTCTAAACAAACTAGTGTATCCAAAGCGCTCTGACCAAAACTGAATCTTAGATTAGGTTAGGTTAGGTAGTGATGGTTGCCCAGAGAGTGGGCCCACTTGGACGAAAGAAGTTTGGTTCATTCTATGTGATACCACTGCAAGAGGGGGAAAAGAGGTGAAGGAAAAGGACGATAGGACGAAAGGGAAAGGGGTAGGGAGGGTTGAGTGTTTGTGGACTAAGAACGGTGACTAGTCTGCTGTTGTGTTAGCCTCTTTATGCTGAGATGATTCCACCTCATCCTCCATACAGCTGACGCAAAAAGGATTCGAAGTATTTCCGAGTCTCACGGCATTTGTACCCCGCGGTCAGAGCCCCGTGAGGATGCCCACTTAGAGCTGAGATTTCGTCATCCTCAGAATACCCCTCGAACGCCTCCTATCCAGACGTGGCCAGAAGGACTTCGCGACCTTACACGTTCGTGTACTTGCCCAGCGCTCGCTGAGTTGGTGCAAAGCCCGTCCTTCCAGGAGTATAGCGCAGGTTGTCAAGGGGATCCTGATCCTCTCCTTTCGCGGACACACCACCTCACAGGTTCTTTGTCTGGCCAGCTCGTCGGTTTTGCAGTTTCCAACAATGTCACTGTGACCAGGTACCAAAATTATCTTTATATCAAAGAATTCTGATACAATCGAGAGAGAAAGACCAGGTATTCCCTGACCAATTTCGAATGCACCATAATAGAGCCTAGGGTTCTAATTGCCGCTTGGCTATCGGAGTAAATGTTTACCTTCTTAATAGTTATTACGCAAGTAAGTAGCCAGTCAGCTACTTCTTTAATAGCGGCCACATCTGCTTGGAACACACTGCAGTGATCCGGTAACCTGAATTTGAGTTTGATGGGGAGCTCTTTGCAGAATACTCCTCCTCCAACCCTACCGTCCAACTTCGAGCCATCCGTGAACAGATTAACCAAGCTAAACTGAATCTTAAAAGGACAAAATGTCTGCTTGGATTAAACAAATCAGCTACAAGCGTCCTCACAGGTATTATTACGTGTCACTGCACTATTGGCAACGTAGCCAGTGGAGATGAAGAAGAAATTGAGTCGGTACAACACATCCTCTGTGAATGTCCGGCCAAATATCTTGGCGTTTATTTCTTTGAAAACCTGGGAAGTTTGCAAAATGTCTTACTGGAGCGGTTATTTACCTTTTTAAAAAGATCTAAGCGGTTTAGTCATTTTAGTTAGGAGATGGAAATCAAATGCAGGTATCAGAATCAGCCCTAGGGAGGGTCTTGTCTTGGACAAGCAACTTGGTTAACCTAACCTAATCTTGTCTGCGATAGAAGAGACGCTTATGCTGTTCCCCATTTTAGCCAGTTTTCTGCTTTAAATTTTGGTAATTTGGATGTCCCTACTCTGAAGCTGAGCTCTGAAGCCCTCCATCACACTGATATGCGTATCTCTGGATCAATTTCCTAGTTGTCGGCAATTTTCAAATAATTTAAAGCGATTATTAAAGAAAAGTTATAATTTGCTAAGAAAATTTTAACTTTTTACAACCAACATGGTTTCCTAATAGATAGATCCAGAGTTTCCAAATTGGTTGTTTTCAGTAAATAAATATCATTTTCGTTGGCACTTCAATTATTTACACGGGTTCTTACAAAGCTTTTGATACTGTGTCGCATTTAATTATTTTATCTTGGCTTTCATTCGGCCGTACTTAAATGCTTAAATTATTTCTAAGTGAAAGGTGTTGTCTTGTTATGATTGAGGGTGAATCTTCTGATCCCCTAATTGGAACTTCTATGGTACCTCAACGAAGCGCTTTGCCCTCCTACTTTTCGCCTTATTTATTGAAGTTATTAACAGTTGCTTTTCCTTTGCCAGACACCTTTTATTCAAAGACGACCTGAAAATGTTAACCGCAATAAGAAACTAAGGGGATGTGCCTAGGCGTCAGGCTGACTTCATTCAGGTTATCTCGTCATGAACTTGCAAAATACTTTCAAGTCACTTACTCCAAATGTCGTGATATTTTAACATCGTCATATAAAATCTCTAATACTGCCCTTCAACCTGTGAATGCAGATCTTGGAGTAATTTTCGACTCAAAGTGCTCTCTTTCTCTTAAGTCACATACACTTTTTATCTCAAACTAAAATACGCGATTTAAGGTTTTGTTAGACGTAAGAGTTCAAACTTCTGAAATCCTTACACAATTAAATTACAGCCACCTCCACCTCTTGCAATTGCGACAAAAGTCATTTGAGGAAAACCTGGTACGTTTCTCATGTGTGCGCATTAAATAGTGCTCGGTGATGATACCAACTACCGTACTAATGGAACGCCGATTTATATTGATAAAGGGCCTAATTCTGGAATCATTCCTTCTAAGCCAATGTTGTCTCGTTATCTGACAAATCAGCTCCGTGGTCCATTCACTTTTGGCTTGCGCGATGCAGAACGACTTAATCTAGAACTTGCTTGAAGATAAGAAGATGCTTACATATTGAGTTTATCTTGCAACGCATTGAGAGAGAACTTTTTATCTCAGGATATTCACAACCAATTTCGAGTGCAAAGCAACTACTGCTCCAACTGCTCGGGCATATAATGAGATTTCAAATTCCATTTTGTTAGATTTTTCAATTCTTTCAACCAGACATTAATTATGAATTTCTTCCGCAACGCATTAACTTTCTTATGCCGGAGAAAAATTTACGAATCGCTTACGCTTCTTATCTTGAGATATTCAAAAAGAGGTTTGAGTGCAATTCATTCATTGTTCGGCCTCTTTGTGGATGTAATGAGATCTCAAATTCGATTTTGTTTGATTTTTCATTAAAATCAATTGTAATTTTTTGAGTGCATCATTTTAGTTTTTAATGGATATTTGAATTTATTGTGTGAGTTGTATTTTAGTTTAGGCCGTTTTATTTATTAATTGGGGAAGTTGTTTAAAAAATATACATACCATATTTTATAATATTTTTGTATTTTGGCAAGAAAAAAAATTAAATCTGAAATGATTCATAAATGTTTTAGGAACTTTTGATCTATCGAAAAATGATGTAAGCCATGTTTATGGAGAACTTTTTTATCTATAATTTGTCAAAAGTGTATATTTGATAATAATTCACAAGACATTTAAGAAATGCATCCACTACAAGTTACTGTTTGGCGTGGATTTGGGCAGGCGGAGTAACGCTTTTACCGTGAATGGTGATCGTGAGCGTGACATGATTATTAGGTTTTTAAGTTCCTGGCATAGATTTCAGAATTGAGTGACCCCAACAGCATGGACCCACTTGCCACACCGCGCATCACACCATAAAGCTATTGCGAATGAATCCACCGGACGCATTATCTCATGACACAAATAGATCACACGGACTTACGCTCTGGACTTACGCGAAATCTATGGCTTATGCCACTAAAACCGAGAAGATTTCAAAACGACTCGCTGAAAAACGAATTTATACGCGCTCTAAATGATGTGCAGCTTGAAATCTGCATAAAAGTCATGGACAATTTTTAATATTTGGATTCTGTGCTGCCTAAGGAAAGTGTGAATATCATTTAGACTCTGGGGTAGACTAAAAAATTTCGACAAATTTTGTTGTGTTATAATAATAGCAAATCTATTCAATCTGCCAGTAGCTGTGGGGCTATCTGCTATATTTTGGTTGCTTACGACTTAAGATCACTTATGTTTTTAATTTCCAAACTTCCTCCCCACTCAAGTGGTGCTGTATTTCAAAAGCAGCCAGATTGTAAACCTCACTGACCGAACACATGACCAGTAGTCAAGCTCAGTTGCTTTGCTGGTATGTGGTCAACCAATTGGCAGAGCATTTCA
>JAYXIM010008049.1:0-21779 GCA_037575425.1 Anastrepha fraterculus | reverse complement strand
GGGTTGATGTACAGGCATAGATTGTAGTGCAGCAGGTCGTATGAGATGTTCTGGTTGTCTCACACGTTCGCGCGTCAGCTCGCCAATTTATGTGCGCGCATAAATGTGACGCCGATTGTCATCAACGTTTTTAAATTGAAAGATTTATTGCATTACATGCACAAATGTATCGGCAGTATTAAATGAGTAAGAAAAATACGTAAATGCAAAAACACGCAGGTACCTACGAATCGTACAAATCATCATTCAAACGAGAAAAAAAAAAAAACATTACGAATGTACTTAAGACGCTTTAACTCATGGCATGTGTGTGTGTGTGTAGCTGTGTATGTGCTTGTGTGCAAGTAGCTGGAGCCGTTTTGTATAAGCCCACACTTAAGCTGCATGAGATATACTTATTGGCGGCTGCCATTGGTGCCACACGTTCGATAGCAACGAGGTGTAAATGTGCGTCGTAAAGCATAAGACACTAATACATGCAAACATAAATGTGAGTTCATGTGTAGGTGTGCTGCACTGTAATCGACACAAATGCGTTAGTGAAATAAATCGAAGATGCAGAGGCTTTCCTTTGTTTGTGCGCCGCCCTGCCACTTGTGTTGAGTAATTGAATAGCATAAATGCAGCATGTGGCTTTGGCAATTTAGCGTGGCAAATATCGACAACAAAGAAATCACAATAATTCTAAAAGGATTAACGTTTTATTTATAGCCAATCAATTTGGTTGTCTGTAAGCTGCCTGGCGCTAGAAGTACGTTGTGGAGGCGGCCTGGGGTGGATGAGATATTTTCAGAAATCAGTGAATTCGATAAATTGCATATTTCACTTTTCTATTTTGCTTTATTTTGTGCTGATTTATTTAAATATTGTATTATATTAAATTTTATTATTAACGTGAATTTGTTTTATTTTTTTAATTTTATTGATTTTATGTACATATGTATGTTATGTGTAGCGTAGGCATATATCTTGTATGTTACGTTATTTTGTGATGTGTTAAGTTTCCTTATGTTTTGTTATGTTATGTTATGTTATGTTATGTTATGTTATGTTATGTTATGTTATGTTATGTTATGTTATGTTATATTATGTTATGTTATTTTATGTTATGTAATGTTATGTTATGTTATGTTTGTTATTCTATATTATGTAATGTTTTATCATGTGTTGTGGTGTTATGTTAGGTTACTATAAATTCATTAAATTTTATAATTTTGTATTTGAATTTATTTTATATTTCTTATTTATTTCATTTGATGCTGGGTTTTGCCTACATATGTCTTATGTTATGTCGTTTTAAGTCTAGTTTTACTTTTTTATAATTTATTTTAAAGTTTAGTTATATTTTAGTCACTTGTATTATTTTATGCTATGTTATGCTGTGTTATGTTCTGTTATGTTTCGTTATGTTATGTCATTTTAAGTTTAGTTATGTTATCTTGTATTATGTTATGTTATGTTGTATCATGTTATATTATGTTTTGTTATGTTATGTTACTATAAATCCAGTGAATTATGGGTATGACTTATATTTTACTCTGTTTTACTTTTTATTTTTATTTTCTTATTAATTTGCTTAAATTTTATATTACATATATTATATTTTTTATCAGTTCCATTAATGTATAAGTATGTGTGCATATTACATATATTTTACGTTATTTTATATTGCATTAAGTTTTGTTATGTTAAGTTATGTTATGGTATGTTAAGCTATGTTATCTTACATTATATTATATCATGTTTGGTTATGTTATGTTTTGTATGTTTACTATATCGTATTCTGCTATGCTATATTATGTTATATTATATTATGTTTGGTTATGTTATGTTTGCTTATGTTATATTTTGCTAGGTTTTATTGTAAATATATGTACATACTATATATAGTTGGTGCCTAAATCCTCTGTTGGGGGTTCCGCTTAGCTCCTCTTTAAATGTGTTGTGTGTGTCTTATTGTTCCACAATTGGGGAGATTCCTACAGCTTTATGACCCGTTCTGAACGGCAGCTGATTTCTTCTGAATGTCTTTGAAATTTTTTCATGACGGGAATATACCTGAAGCTTTTCAATTATTTGGTGAGGGGCGACCGCTTTTAGAAATAACCATTTTCTGTGTTTTTCTGATGTTTCATGACCCCAGTGGTTTTCGAACCTAGGTTCGATTGTTAGTTAATTTTAATGTTAATTTTTTTATTATTAATTTTTACAGTAATTATTTGATTTTTTTTGTTTATTTTACTTAGATTTGTTTTTATTAATTTAATTTAATTTCTTTTATTTTTGCATGTTCTTCCACCGTATGTTAAGTTATGTTTCCCTTACGTCCCAGGTCCTAGCGATTGTTAGACCCGTACAATTTTTATTTTTAATAATTTTGACACTAACTATTTTTTTTTAATTTTTGTTTTCTTAATTGAACTAAGTTTTATTTATTTATTCATTTCGTTAAATTAAATTTATTTTTGCATTCTTTTTCAATTTTATGTTATGTTATGTTACCCTTACGTTATGTTACCTTATAAAATTCATATAATTTTCTTCGCTATATATTAACTAATTTGATTTTATTTCTGTTTTATTTTACCTTTGTATTACTATATTTAAATTTCCACCGAGCCATCAACGCCAAGCTTAACTCCTCTCCATTGCCACTTTAATCACCACCAGGCGTCAAACTGGCCAACATTTCCCCATGTAATTGTCAACAATTGTAGAAAATGCGAATTGTTCTTCTTCTATTTACCCCACAAATGACCAACAATTAATCAACATTAACCCATTCCGCATGGCTGTGGGCCATTTTCAACACTTTAGAGTGCCACAGCAAGCTGTAATTTTCAAGATTGATGTTTTAAAGTATCATCATTTTTCTGGCACACCTGTCTGACAGTCATCTACATAGAAAACTGCAAAAATAAAGAAATTAAATTAAAAGCACATCGCCAGCGTCGCTGATCATCTGCAGCGCTTAAGCTCACAGCATCGGTGAATAGTTTGTTTGTTTACTTTATTGTTGCTTGGTTGCTCGATTGCATGCCTGCTTGCGTGCGTGCAACAACGCTCCATCATCATCAATTTCACATCAAAATCTCGTTTTTCTTCAACATTCAAACATATCAGCTCAAAAATTGCTTACTCGCATATTGTCTAGTTTCTCGCGTCAACGGCGTAATGTGAAATTGTTAAGTTTTCAAGGGAACAAAAAACTCATTTGCATTGTGAAGATACATGAGCTCCCTCTCAATCAGCTGAATGGTAAATAATTAAAAATGTTCAAAGAGCCTTAACTACAACTAGAAGAAAGGCATAAATAATTATTGGCAATTTAAGAGCTTACGCCCAAACCGCATATTGACGATTTCGCACTAAGTGAATGAGTCGTTTCTCAGATAAAAAAAATGAAAATTTGATCAAATGTAGTTAAGCAGTTGTGCCAGAAATCAGTCGATATGCACATAGGCGCGTACAAATAGTCGCATTGCAAATGACAAACGGCATATTGCAATACATCGTTGCTTGCCGTTGCCGCAAGTGCATCATCGAGTGTGGCAACTGATGCTGCTACTGCCGACATCACTTCTTAATGATGCTCGCACACATGTACATACACTTATGCATACATTTATACTCACACACGCAGTTTGACGAAACTGTCAGACAAGCTTGTTGGCGACATTCTTCAGTTGTCGTTTGCTTCATCCATGCACGACGCACGCACGCACGCACTCAACGCCTCAACACCTCAGCTCCACTTCACAGCTTACACCTTTTCAGGCCTCCTGCTGTTGTTCAACATTCTGCTGCATAGTTATTTGTGAAATGTAATTTCTCTCGATTCCCTTTTATTCCCACCGATCGTTGGTTTTGACTGCTTGTCAGTTACAGCTTTTCACATCTCTACATTTTTGTATTTTTTTTTTTTTTTGGCTTCTTTTCATTTCTTCTTACTTTCAAAACATTGCCGGCATTTCTCTAGTCTTCTGCATTATTTTCATATTTACGGTATCTCTTCATCATTTGCACTCACTGCAAATTCGCATGGAAATTGTGGCATTCTCAGTTGCCTGTTGCTGTTGCTGCTGCTGCTACTGCTCTTCCTGTTGATACCCATTTTAGCGTTGCTCGTTGACATATGAAAATGATGGCACATATTGATGCTATGTCATGACACCAATCAGCAACATTGGCAAATTGTTTCCCAATACTGATGATTTTCGTTTCTGTGTAAAATGCTAGTGGAGTGCAAATGTGTGGAATGAAATGTGCGAAAGTTTTTAAAAATTAATTATTTTTACTTTGAAATTTTCGAAAGGTAAAATCTGAACTCGTCACCTATGACTTTCTCTTGCCGACGATGAGTATGAGAACATTTACGAGTCTCAATTCGTAAACCGTAGACTTAAAAAGCTTAGTAAATAAATGTAGGTGAGACAAGCAGGTATAGAGCGTTGAACACTTCCGCTGTCACTGCCCGCTCTTACCAGAACTCGATGTTGCTGCCTAAGCTCTTACATTTTTAGATGTCTAGCAGACTTGGAATTGTCAACCATCTAGAGCATTTGATCGTTTCTCCAAGAGACGAAGTGGTTTTAACGCATTGGGAGTTAGGTGTGGAGCTTGAGTCCAAACTGGTTGTATTACAATGGGTATCCAGGTCTAAGCGGGCCCTCTCTATACCCTTATAAAGAATGACAACCACCGTAACTGAATACTTTTTTTTATCTTACCCGAAAAGTTCTAGTTTTTTAGTGCCCTATAAAAGAAGTTTAAATTGTTTTTTTGCTTTTGAATGGAACAGGGTATATTTTTTTTGACATTTGCGTAGGTAAATAGTTCAGAAATTGAGAGTTTAAGAACTGTATGTTTTGTCTTTAATACACTGTTCAGAGGATTAAAGTAGGTTACTAATTTTTGGTTGTGTCACGCATTCTAAGATTGAAAATGATGCAGAACAAACAGCAGTTTATTCGTGTTTTGCTAAGTGCAGGACAACGGCCGAGTAGGTGTTTCAGTGTTTCTCTCGCATTGCCTTCGTTACACATTTTCTATAAATCGTTCTGCTCTTGCTTCAATTTGGCGGCGCACGATGGAGTGAGACAGAGCCCAGTCAGTATCCTCACTACAAGTTTACACTCTTTCCTGAGGAGAGATAAAGTATAGTTTGTTGACCTGGCATGGTGCATGCGTAGTACGACTTTCGCAATCCTGCATAAGCTGGTTCTTTCCCATCTTGAGTGCGCTTCTTGAAGCATTACTTTATCTATATACTAGCCATCTGTATACTAGCCATGTTAGCTACAGGAAGATTTGCCCCAACTTTGGCCAGTTTATCCACTTTCTCGTTTCTTTCAATTCCCTTGTGTCCTGTGATGTTGGCTTGTTCCACAGTTCCTAGTTCACCCATCCTGATCCGGCATTGTCGTACGCAATGAGAGTTTGTCATTACAGCTGCTATTCCTTTCATGGTTGTTTGGTTGTCAATGTAGAAGTTTATTGGAGAGGTCGCTAGAGGAGTGTTAGCTATGGCTAAGTCTGTTGCTTTCGTTGCTGTGTAGTTTAATTAAAAGAGGAAACTAAATAATATCGAGCTGCAAATATGTTAAACCAAATTTACCGAAAATGGCATTTCTCCCATTTATCAATATTTTTTAGTTTTTCAACGACGTTAGAAGTCTGCACAAATAACTTGTAAATCTGCTGCTAGAATTACTAGAAAACTTTATACTCGCGCTCAAACATTTTCGAGAAATGAGCGTCGAACAGGTGTACGAGTACTCGTTGCTCCTTTGCCCAGACTACTCGAAAATGTGCGAACAAAATCTAGAGCTCAAATCCTAATATAGGTACACTCTCAAACCCCGCTTCTTTAATGAACTCGAGCTTGACTGGAATATATCTTTAGCACATTCTCCGTTGGATATCCGCATAGAATGCATAAAATAGACACAAGGCTTTTTCTTAGGAATTATTGTGGTGTATGAAACTGTCGGTCATCGTTCGTAGTATTGCTTTGAAAGATCGCATGCCTATTTATTCAAAACTTCAATAAATTCCTTGCTCTTCAAAAATTCTTTAGTGCTAGTCGAAGTGCGCGTGAAGCGCGGCAAGCTTTCATGTTAATTTACATGCAGTTAGCAGTTATTGTAGCCATTACCTAATCTTGAATTTTCTAGACACTGGGTCCTCCTGATATTAAAGGTCTTGACGGGCAAGCGCACAAAGCAGGAAGCATCAATTTCGATTATGGGTCCTGAGTCCTCGTGCGTTTTAGCTGAGCGCGCACTCTTCAGCCTAAAAAGAGAAGAAAAAGAAACTTTGAAGCAGTCCAGGCCATTTTTGGAATCATACAACATATCATACAACATTTTCGCAATACGGAAATTCTGACAGTATCATTTGGCAGGTTGGTTTATCACCTGACTAAACGAGAAATTAATTCACGTAGGTTCTGCAGAGTAGCGACTTATCGATAAGTTTTGGCAAATTATTTGTCTTTTGTTTAATTTTAATAGTTGTTTTAAGATACTACGAGTAAAGCTCATTCTCCTGCAAAAACCATATAACTCCAAGTTTGAAAGTTTGTGGAAATTAAACAAAAATCAACAAATTTGTATCGACTTTTTATTAAAGTTGTGGCAAAAATTTCGGGTATGCAGTTTTATAGCCTTATCTACTGCTGTCCTCGTAGAGCGTAAGGCCTGAAATTAAGGTATAAAAAATCGCGAGCAATCGTCCACCATGAAATTAAGCGATTTTGGGGCCAGAAATAAACAAAATGAGTAGGCAGTTTTATGGCCCATTAAATTTTAATAAAATAAAATGCAATCTGTAATGCGCTTTATATTTTGTATGATAACTATTTGCCTTCATCTTGAGAAATCCACGAAAGCAAGCAATTTTTCTTTTGAGAATGGAGAGTAGAATTTCAAGGTCATGCAACGTTTTGGGCATTTTCGTTCCGCGAGAGAGAAAAAAGATACAACGTAGAGGAAAAGGAGAGAGAGAGAGAGCTATACCTTAGACACACTTTAGGCTATTTCTCCTGAGTTTTTTCTTGTGGTTGCAATTTTCTAGTGAGAAATAACACAGCCTACTTTTTGGGGCTTGTTTGTTGGTGCAAACTTGTAGGAAATATATTATTGGAGCCTATTTTTTGGCGTTATATTTCCCTGGTGCCTACTGTTTGGGGCGTTTTTTGGTCCCAATTTTTTTGGCGGTTTTACTCGGTACTACTACCTACCTACTTTTTGGCGCTTATTTCCATTTCCTCGCTAGTGCTTGTGCGTACTATAAAGTGTCCATAAAAGTCCATTCCGGCGTCGGATTTATTGGATTGCCTTACGGTAATACGCTGCGTTTGTGCGGCTGATAAACGCTCGGAGTAGTGCGCGTTGTTGCCTCGGTTTGTGTCCGGCGTTACCTACACCGATCGACCCTTCCCCGTTTTTTTGTAAATTTTGTTTATTTGTATTCTCTGCAAATGTTGTGAATTTATTTAGATATATATTCTTTCTCTCTCTCTCTCTCATTCTCTCTCGGGTATCTCCCTCTTTCTCTTTCTGCCTTGAAAGTTTCACTTCTTTTATATGTACTACGCTACACGCACTTTTCTTTTCATTTTCTTTATATTTAATTTATCTTCAAAATACTTTTGCTTTCCTCGACTCATATTTTTGGTAAAAAACTGTTGAACTCTCGCGCTTCTCGTATGAATTTTTGAATTTCAGCACTTGTTCCGCAGCCTGCAGTTTTAGTTGATCCTTTAAGCGCTCACTGATGACCCAAATACAAAGTTTTTTTTTTTTTTACTTGTTTATCATATTATTTCTTACAGCTGTAAACTTTATTGCTGATCCACTTGTTTTGCATAACTGAAAATGACTTTTTCATAACTTTTGATATTTCTTTCCCTCATCAACTTTGCATTGTTTCATTGGGCCACTCGCTCAGTCGCTCCTCATGCCACTTGTAACAGAAACAATGCGAATTTCACGTTGGCATTTCGGTGTGGAAAATACTTCAAAAGGCATGCCGGTCAGTTGCAGCGCAGCGCAAAGAACTGAAAAACAAAAGCAGAAGCGCAGAAACAATGCCTTTCGCAAGTGAATAGGTAAAAGGGGCAGAAAACTTGACCCGCATTGTTTTTGCTGACACCGTTGTCCGAATTGTAGTTGCAGAGTTGCCCAAAATATGAGAGCGAGTATAAGAGCGGAGCCACTTGTAACGGCTTATTGTCATTAGCAGTTGTATTATTTCGTGTATTGTTTGGCAACTACAATTGTTGTTATTCTTTTGCCGTTTTCACGTTTTTTCAATTAATTGCATTTACTTTTAAATCTTCACTTGTTCTCAATTATTGTTATCTTAAAACTTTCATTGCTCACTCTTAATTTTTTTTTGTTGCGCGGGACAGCATTTTTTTGTAATAAATCTATCAGCTGAGCGACTTTTTCCTCTCAGTGTATGAAATCTATGTTCCTTGAGGCGTGAAAAAAATATTTATGAGAGGTAAATGGCTAACGAAATGGGGAGGCGAAGGAAGTTAATTTGTGTATCTGATTAATTTGTGTATTTTTTTATACAGCTCGTACATATTTCTCCATCCGCAAATTGGATTTTGAGGGCTGTGCTAGGGCTATCATTTCAAGCAGGCTAGATTGGAAGGACGGGGGACTCTGCACAGATATACCTGTTTTCACCGACGGATCCAAGATGGAACCTGGAGTGGGAGCGAGGGTTTTCTCAATCATCCAATGTTTCAGTCTTCGCTAAACTGGCGAAAACTAGTAGTCTTTTTTAAGCAGATGCCTTCGCGATCCAGTAGGCTTGCAAAATGCTTAGATCTTACTGCCTTCCAATAGACAAAGCCTTGTCCTCCCCATGTTGTAGCTCTCTTCTGGTAAACTCCTGTAAGGAGGAGATCAAACGTCTCAAACGTGCTGGGAAAAACCTCTTATCTGCGTTCCAGGACATAGGAACATAGAGGGAAAAGAAATTGCCGATGAGCTTGCGAGGAAGTGGTCGATAGAACCGGTTTATGTTGTTCGCATTTCAGACATCGGTGTCGCTTTGACCGTTGTTAAAGGAGAACTGCACAATTTCTTTCTTAAAAAAGTCGCAAGACAGTTCTATCTTATCATGTGCTATCTCAAAAACACTTTGGCGTGAGTACGAAAGAAGCTTAAAGTATTGGGGATCCTCGGGTGATCATAACTCATGCGAAGAAGGTTCGACGCTCATTGCAGAAGCTGTGGTGGTCCGACAGAGATCCCAAAACAAGATCCGGCCAAATGTCTGGGTTTGACGGCTGGGCGCTTGAGGTTCCTTGGTATGCCTTTTGGGGATAGCTCCCTTTTTCTCCCCCGACTACATCAACTTGCACTGGATAGTTGTAGATGGTTTTTCTTTCTTTAAGTTCTTGCAACTTTTCGCAGGTAGTGGCCTACATTATGGTATCACAACGGAACATTAGTGCTACTTGTAGTGTACTCGTGGTACTCTTACCATCTAACCTACCCTGCCTCCTTACCTGCACAGCTCTGTGGTTCGGGAGGCTCTTTATATGGTTGTTTGTGGCACTATTTGAACTCTTGCTTCGACTCAAATGCATAGTGATGAATTCAGACTTCGTCACCAGTAGCAATCCGGCTCAATACTCAGATCTATTATTATATTTGTAAGCACTCCGATGTTATTTCTCAGGTTGTGTGAGCGTCTTCGGCTCTCATCTCGCGCCGGTCTTAGAAATTCATATAAACAGCGCACGACAGATGAAAATACATCAACATTTTGACTACTCTTTTTCGTTTCTTCTAGTGTAAGTTAATTTTTTTTTATTAAAGTATAGCTCACTTGAGCATGTAGAACTTGCTTCAGTGTTGTCCTCAACGTGGTTATTGCCATCACTGCTGAAAGTGCACTCAGGTTAAAGGTGATTGGCCTCTGAAGGCAATCTCTGAAAGGACATATTGCATTTTTAGGCAGCTTACATCGTATTTCGCTGAAATTCGGACAGATCTCTCTATCAGCATATCCGCAAAATTTGAGTTTGAGAGACATGCCAGGGCAATATTTTCTAGTAGGCAAGATTAGAAGAGCGAAAAATCTGCATCGAAGTTTGTACCTCTGTCTTCACTGACAGCTCCTAAATGGAATCAACAGTCGGAGCAAGACTTTTCTCTAAATCAGTCCATTTATATATTTCCTTAAAATTTCCGAATACTGCTTGTGTTTCAGGCAGAAGTCTTTGCAATCCTGCACGCATGCAGTCTTGGGGAAGGAGGAAGCGAGGGAAATATTAACCTTTTCCTGATAGACAAGCCGCGATGAAGGCACTGACGATGACATGGTGCAGAACGACCCAGTCAACTCCTGTAAAGAGCAGATCAAATATCTTGGGTGTGTAGGTAAAATGTCTCTGATCTGGGTTCCAGAGCTCTGATGAGCTTGTGAGGAAGGTGACTGAATTGGCTTCAAAGACCTCCTACACAGTCAATGGCATCTCTCTTATTGTTGTCAAAGGGGAATTGCACAATTTATTTCTCAGGAAAGCGCACAAGAGATGGAACATCATTTCTTCATGTGCTTCGAGAACTCTTTGGTCCAATAAAATAAACGAAAGACTCAGGAAGTCCTCAGTTTCCAAGCTCGTAGCTGAACTTACCTGTAGTTTTTGCACGATCAGCACTAACGGGGGAAACCTAGGTTTACCATTTAACACACGTTGTAGAAATTATGGGGATATTTCAGAGAAAAATACTATTAAGCACTTCCCTGTAACGTCCGGAATTGGCAGTTAGACGACTAAGGTCGCTGTGTGCTCCTTTCTTCGACAGTTTTGAACAGTGCGCCAACCTAAATCCCATCAATCTCCTCCAATGCATCAACAGCTCTGACTGTTTGTAGATATCTGCTTGTTGGAGGTCTCATAATGGTATCGAAACGGCGCTTTAGCGCTACTTGGGGAGTGCCAGAGTGGTACCTTAACCAGTTCACCTACCAACCTGTAGCTCCTTGTCTTGTTTAGATCAAAGTTTTAAACTTTGTAAAAAAAATTGGAAAAACTCCATAAACTTTCCATCGCAATCCCACAGGTTTTATTTAGAATTTATATAAAAATGTTTGGTTCACAATTTTATAGTCCATAAAATTTTATTACAATAAAGTGCTAGTTTTAAGTGGCAGAAAAATCTCGCTGATTTTTTATAATTTTTTCTTTTTTGATGTTGCATATTTTGTCCATATAAAAAGGAATTTGTGTGTTCTCTTGGCGCTCTATTGTATATGAATAGACTATGAATCATTGTTTCCTCGGGCGAGAGTACACCGAAAAAATTGCATCTTTTTCGTATTGATCTGTAGTGCTTCTTCTTTTTTAGTGAGACATTGAAACTCAAATTTCTTCAGGGATGATGTTTTCTTATTGATTGGTCTGTTGAAACTGAATACTTGTAAGCTAATTACTTATGCTTTATTATATAATATATAGTTTGAAGCTTAGTTGGATCCATCTTGTGAACTTTTTCATCTGCTCTCCTAAGCTACTTGTTAACTTTCCTTTCTCCTTTGTTTTACTATTGCACAGAACCTTTCAATTGGACGGCCTCTAGAACAATTCTGTCTATATTTTTTAATCCAGAGTTCTAAAATTTGCCATTTTTTTCCTTATTATCTATAGAAATATATAAAGCCCCAATTCGTGCCACTTTTTATATGTAAAACTTTAAATCGTCTATAGAGAAAATATCACAATTTACTACCGCCATTTCGTGCACTATTGTAGAACTTAAGTGAAAAAGGATTCAGTTTTGCTTTTGCCAAATTTACACATTAAAGACTCTACCCCGGCCACTTAATTGACCACCTGCGGCGTATTCGTTTTTTTGTTGTTAAAGAAGTGCCCAAAAATATAGCCAATACTTTTTTGTTCAGTATTCTTTTCCGCCTTTGCTACATCACCACAGTATGGTAATCCTTTTAGTTGCAAAAAAAAGAAGCAAAACACATAAATAAATACGAGCAGGAAAATCCACACAAAACAGACAAAGCGAAAAAAAAACGCTTTGTCATTAGTTTATATGTATTTCTTTTTGAAGTCGGGGGAAATGTTGCGGCAACTTGTATTGAAAGGCGTAAAGCCGAAAAGAAATCGTTAAATCCTTCTGCACTAACAGCCACACAAAGAACGAACAACTGCTGGTGTACACCGCGTCAACTCATCAGCGCCAAATCAAAGCAAATCAATGGCCGTCGGCCAAATGTAATCAGCAAAGTCAACCAGAGTGCTTGGAAAAATTGAAAAGTGTTTTTTCCTCATTGCTTCCGCTTTTCTTTCGCCTTCCTTTCGCTTCACTTCATACAATTTTGCTTTCACTTGCTGCATGAATGTCAGACTTTATTATGTCACTCTATAGTTTAGCTTAAGCGACACGCCCACTCAGACATCAGCAGGTTCTTTGGCGGGCGCTGCCTTCCACACTCAGCCGTTTCTGTCTGTTGGCTTAGCAAATATTGGCTTCTTGTATCAGACAATTGAATTATACTATATATATGCACTCCTTGTTCGCTTGTACCTCACTCGTCTGCATACGTGCCCAGTATGTTCCAGGGATGATAATCCTGAAATATGAGCACCGAAAATATCGGGATTGATTGGCGAGATATTTTATACATTTTTTTAAATTAAAATGTTGAGAGGGAGAAGCCCTTAAAATTTTCTCTTTGCTTGCTTACATATTGGGAAATCGAAAACACCAAAGTGCTTACGAAAATATTTCAAATTTAGCATATCATAAGCTTTTGATTTTTTAGTTCCAAGAGAGAAATAAAAACAAAAAATAAATAAAAGCACATTTTTTGTTCATATAAATATTGTGTAAATTGAATTTGAGTTATTTCTGAAGCCAAATAAAAGTGACTTGAAAACTGTTAAATATTGGTTTTTGAAAATAACAAACATAATAATACATGTAGAGTTTTTTTTTTGCATCCACCACTGGTCATTTTGCAACTAGTCCAACTCTAGTCCCTTTCGTACTAGTACTACTATGTCCATCAAATACCAATGCATAAGCTAGAATGCCCACTCTCAGTTCTATTTGCGATTGGTCCAACTCTAGCCACTAGCTGCATCATTACCAATTAAATTAGAATGTCCACATTGTTTTCACATTCATCTCCAAATGGTTACTTTGCAACTAGTCCAACTCTAGCCACTCTCGTACTAGTATGACCACTTGCCTCAGTACCAATTAAATTAGAATGCCCACATTGTTTTCACATTCAACTCCAAATAGCTACTTTGCAACTAGTCCAAATCTGGTCCCTTTCGTACTAGTTTTCATCAAATACCATTTCTTAAACTATAATATCCACTGAGTAGTTAACTACTACTCTTACTGAGTAGTTAAGCTTTTCACCGTAATTTTGAATTTCATTTGACCCACCTTCGTTAACAAAAATTGTATTCTATCTTTTATTGTGATCTAAATAATAAATACAGTATAACTTATCCTCTAGGATATCTCTATTAGAGGACCACTTACCTTGGGCGGACCTTGTTTACTATAAAAAGTCCTACCCTTCTGAACAAATTACCCTCTTTTGAGCGAACACCTATTTTGGGTGAACAAAAGTTAACTGACAGTGAGTGTCCGCCCTAGAAAGGTTTCACTTGAAAAATTTCAAGCTAATTTAGGGCATCCCGAAATGACTACTTTTTATCTAAAGAAAAAAAATTTAATTTTTGCTGAATTTATAAAAAAATGGCCCATGAAGAATCCCGAAACTTCATTTTAAAAAATCCCATACGCAAAAATTACCGTTAATATTGTCACCCCTAGTATGTCCATACCACCTGCTGTGTTGGCTATGCTTTTCCAACTTTTCATTCAACACTTTTAACCCTCCTTCCTTTTTTATTTTCTAACGGGCGCTTCTCAATATTTGCATTTATTTTTATTCGCTGGCAGTCGGCTTTTTGTTGAAAATGCCAAGCAGTTACGGCGCTTTCAATGTCAAATTGGTTTAGTAATTTGCTTTTCTTCTCAAGTTTATTTTATTTTTCTTATTTATTTAGTTATGTGTTTTTTTGTCATTGAAGACTTGCATTTATTGTTGTTGTTCTTGTTTCTGTGTATTGTATTTCTGTGGCAATCGAAATGTCAATTTCGTTTTCAGTTCGCCTCAACTCTTGGCAGTCGCGCTAGTACGTTGTAATTTCAATTACGTCTAACAGCAGCTTGGGCGGCGCCGCGCCTCAGGCTTTGACAATTCACGCCTTCTCTGCCAATCTGTGTAATTGATTGGCTTTTTAAGCGCGAATGACATAATGACTGGTTGTGAGTTTTTCTATTTATTGAATTCATTCTAAAGGCATTTTCATAGTTGGTGAGGAGAGAGTGTTGCAGGCAGCAGATATATTTGGAGATTTTTGCAACAATTCGGCAGAGCTTTGCTGTATTTTCAAAAGAAAATCGATATCCTTATGAGACACAAAGTTTGGCTAGGTGCAGCTTTTATTAAGTGCTTAGTCCACTGTACCGGCGTTAGAAATGTGAATATTTTGGGAAATTTTTCAGTGGGGCAATGAAGTGAATAGAAAGGTCACTTATTTTTCATATCATAAACCAGGGCGAACCAATACAAGTTGGTGTAGGTTCAATAGAGGAACAGCTGATTGATTACTGATTGTCAAAATGAGAATGCAGTATTTTCTTTCGCTCTCCTTCCTTCAACTGAAATTTGACAATAGCCCGCCATTTTTTTAATTTGCAGAACCGATATCACCATGTATAGATTCATGTAGTCATACAAGGTGATAACGATTCTGCATAAATTATTATTATTATGTTTTTTTTTCAAATGACGCCTACATCGCATTTCCTTGGCGAAACCTTTCCTTGAAGAGCCTGTGGCCAACTGCACCCAAATTTTTTAATTTTCGGTGAAAAAAAAAATGTTTCATTACACATCTGAATTACTAAATAGAAGTATAAACAAAAAAAAAACCCCAAAAGAAAATTAAAAACAGAAATAAAATAAATAAAAATTTAAAAATTAAAAAAATAAAAACATTTTCGAAATTTTTCATAAAAAAGCTACGTAATAGACGTAACCAAAATTTGACCCATGCGTATCCCTGCATAAACCAAAATATTAGAAATTAAGAAAATAAAAATTTTAAATTTAAAAAATAAAATTTAAAAATTTTTTAATTAAAAAAGTAAAAACCTAGAAAAAATTTAAATAAAACGAAAAACCATTTCGAAGATTTTTCAAATATTCGGCAGGACAAGGCGCGCCAAAAACCAAAATATGTTGTTTAAAAAATTTTTCCCATTTTAAAAGGAAATAATAAAAAAATAAAAATTGTTAAATAAAAAAATTTAATTTAAAAATTTTTCAAATAAAAAAATGAACCAGCTAAAATAAAAACAAAACAAAAATTGAAAAATTTTTCATCAAAAAATTTATTTAATATATGTATCGAAAATTCGATCAGTGCAGTGAGAGACTGCGCCAAAAACCAAAATATATTATTTAGAAATTTTTGCCACCTTTAAAAGAAATTATAAAAAAATAAGAAAGTAAGAAAATAAAAAATAAAGATTTAAAAATAAAAAATTTAAAAATAAAATTTCAAAAATTTTCAAATGAAAAAACAAAAAAACAAAAACAAAGAAAAAGTTCGAAAAGTTTTCATAAAAAAAGTCACCTAATATTAATATAATTCAGTCCATGCTGAGCCAAAATCCAAAAGATTTGTGTTGAAATTGTTCACTCCATAAAACGAAATAATGCAAAAATAAGAAAAAATTAAAAAAAAAAAGCAAAAAGCAAAAAGGAAAAGAAAAGAAAAACAAAGAAAAAAACAAAAATAAGAAAATATACAAAAAATAAATTAATCGGAAATGTAAAAGAATAAAAAATTAAAAAATATAAAAAAATCGAAAATTTTTCATAAAAAAGCTTTGTAATATATGTACCAAAACTTCGATAAAAAAAAAATAAAAAAAACTTTCATAAAATTTGTTTCGCAAATTTTTCATATGCATCAAAAATTCCATCCTTGCAGAATGCAATTTTGAATATACGGTTAAAATGTCAATTCAATCGACCAAAATTTGTTTGCTTTGTGAGTCCGGCTAACTTGAAAAATGTAGTTTCGAGCAAAATGTTTTTAAAGTTTTCGGCGTGTGACGCATGGGACTGAGAGAGAAAGGCTGCGCCCAAATTCAAAATATATTATACAGAAATTTGCCTCACCTTGAGATTTTGTGTATGAAATTTTTAAGGTCGTAGAGTCCTTTTTAAGCAAAAATATCGACATTTAAATTTTTATTTCAATAAGAAGCAACTAGAAAAAGGTTCTAGCAATCGCACTCCGGACTAAGTCGCTTTAGCAGTTATCGCGCCCATCAAGAGGAAGTAGAATAATCTTGCTGAGATACCATTACCCATTATCATCAATACCACTTAACACTTCAACCCAACTTGTTGCTAAACCCATTTAGGAAAATGTACTAGAAGAAAAATTAGTCTTGCGAAATCTTGTAGATATATTCCAGCTGAACGTAAGAACAAAATAAGAAAAAAAGTTCCTAGTGCCGACGATTAGGTTTGAGACTACATATTGTATCAAAATGGACCTGCTCTTCTCCTACATTGTAGAGGAGAGCTACTCTACCCAGCCATTTCAACCTAACCAACCTAACATATCCATACGAAACTCATTACTGCCTTGTGAGAAGGCGGTAACTATATATAGGCAGTATGAATTTTTGGATCTCTATATGTATTTTCAGTTTAGTGAATTTTCATATTTGATATTTTTAATTTTATATCACCCCAGTTCAGCGACAGCCTGAATGCATAGCAAATAGATAAATTTGAAAATAAATCCACCGGTTTTTACACTGACTACCGCAAAGCATTTGAGCAGTTACTTCAAATCTTTTTGCATTATTATGGTAACTACTAAATATAATCTAATAATCTCTGAGTCCCCAATCTTCATATTTGATATGCAGCAATTTTTAGCATTAAAATCACTTCGAAACATGTCCTTTTCTCAATCGATTGAGCTATCAAATCCATTATTGTTTTGCCGTACATGTAGAAAATAAATTTCACAATCCCACAAGAATTCACTGAATCCACCTTTCGCCTCCAGTCACTACACATACGATTGCATACATCCTTGTACAGCAATCATCGAACTCGTTATGGCCAATAATGGCTGTTAATATTGCTGTTTAGATCCGCATGCGCTTTCGCAACAACAAAACAACCGATAATTTATCAAACATTATCCAAAACTCACCCAGTTGCTGGCACGCCCCCCGCTTGTGGTGGCCTCCCTTCAATTCAAACGCTTTCAGCTCTCGTAGCCATGATTTTAATAATATTAGGAATATTCACTGCGCTCCAAGTAGGGAGGTAGCTGATATCGTAGCACAGCAGACGCCCACCAAAACCAGCAGCGCCTCTCACCCACCTGACCAACGATTTGACATACGAAACTCCAAATTGTTTGCGCGTCCTTTACGACCGCGTATTTGTGATTGCGTGCAGAAAGCACAGATATGTACATGGAATGTGTTGTTACCTCTGCAGTCAAGCAGACTAGTTTCGAACTAATTCGATTACTACCAGTTTGATTTGCAAGTGGAGCAATTTGCCTTTCAATTGTTATTTCATTGCTAGTAACTGGTATTTTTAGCATGGTGATGTTCTACGAAATGTGAATTGTCAGTGCCAACAGTAGCCTCATACCAGTTATTGAACTAGTTCATAATGAAAAAAAAGGTTCTAGTCCAATTTGTGCCTGATTTCACCAGTTATGGGTGAGTTGCAAAAGTACGTGGAAATTGATAAATGAGCGTTCAAAAATATTTGATTGTGAACTAGAATGTAGAATTCCGAGAGAAGGCAGGTTCGAACCTCGGTGAAACACCAAAATGAAGAAAAAGTTTTTTCTAATAGCGGTCGCTTCTCGGCAGGCAATGAGAAACCTCTGAAAGTATTTTTGCTATGAAAAAGTTCCTCATAAAAAAAAATAACAATATAAAGACGCATGCCACAAATAAGGGGAGGAACTCGGCCAAGCACCCAAAAAGTTTGCACACAATTTTTTCTTATATTTAAAGTCTTTGCTCAACTTACGATTTTAGTTTTTTGGAGTTCCGTATATAAATATTTCAAAATTTCTCACTGAAAACTGAATGAAAGTGACTTCAAAGTTATTAAATATTGCTTTCTCCTCCAAATAGTTACTTTGCAACTAATCCAGCTGTAGTTCCTTCCATCATATAACAATTCATAAACTAGAAAGTCTACATTGTTTTCACATTCACCTCCAAAGCGTTATTTTGCAACTAGTCAGTCTCGTACTAGTATGACTATTTCCATCAAATAGCGATTCATGAACTAGAATGCCCACATTGCTTTCACATTTATCTCCAAATGGTTATTTTGTAACTACTCCAACTTTAGTCACTCTCCTACTAGTATGATTATCATTACCAATTAATCTAGAATGACCACATTGTTTTCACATTCATCTCCAAATGGTTTTTTTGAAACTGGTCCGATTCTAGTTACTCTCGAAGCAGTATGACTATTTACATCAAATACCAATGCATAATTGTCCACATTGATTTCACACTTACTTCTATTTGGTTACTTTGCGACTGGTCCAACTCTAGCCACTCTCGTACTAGTATGACCACTTCCATCATTACCAATTAAACTAGAATGCCCACATTGATTTCACACTCATCTCCAAATGGTTACTTTGTAACTAGTCCAATTCTAGTCACTCTCGTACTAGTATGAATAATTCCATCAAATACCAACTCATGAACTAGAATGTCCACTGAGTAGTTAAGCTTTTCACTGCAGCATATACAGTACATACATATGTCTGCGTGCGTGTGTCTGTGTTCCGCCGGCGCGTGTGTCACGTGATGAAAACTTTGGGCTGAACTAATAATAAATGCCGTCACGCTTAGTTGCCAACGCCATTGTAATCGCAAAATGCCAAATATTATCGGCATGTGGCATGTGGCATGTTTTTGTGTTGTGGCATGTGCCATGCTACATATGTTTGTAAGCATATCTGGCATGTTTTGGTATTTTTGAACCAAAAATTATTACAATTATCAGCAACAAACGATTGCGGCATGTTAATACTACGATTCGTAAATATTTTAGCACGCATACCCACAAAGATTATACATATATACATATATGTATATGTATATCAGTGTCAATACACATATCATTACTTCTCAAACATTTGCAGAGTGGTATGCAATAATACCGTTATTGTTTCGCGGAAATGCCAAGTTTTATTGTTACAGTTTCGAACAAGAAATTACTTGAAACTTTGCGTGCCACAAACTTGGAAATTGTCGATTCGTGTTGCAGATCGTTTTGCTTCAAAATTTCGCAGCAAAATTATTCGTAGCATTTTTGGCAGGTACTTATTGACAGGCTTCTTAGTTAATGACGTCATTTAGCAAAGTTTAGTTAGTATATTTCTAAAAATTCTATGCGAAAGTTTGGTTTTTGTGGCGGAATGGTAGTTAGTTACTGCGAACAATGGCAGTTAGAAGCGTAAATAGCCGAAAGTTAGCGAGTTAGTAAAAGTGGGTTTTGGCAAGCGGAAAACCTCACAAAAATTTTTCTTGTTTAGCTCAATAAAGTTTTGGACTATTTTTTTACACTTTCCTGGAAATCATCATTCTTTACCTCCTCTACCATTTTCTATTAGGTATTTTTTGGTAAATGCGTACTACGTTGAATCCGGTGCCCTTTGCTGCTATAGCCCACAAATTGGAAAGTGTGGCTTTCGGTTAAATGTGCAGGTCAGGGCGACTGTTCGTACACTAACATTTTGCCAGTTTTTACTATTTTTCAGTTTTTCTTAGTGGGTATTATTAATTTTTTTCACAAAAATGTAGCCCTTTGTCTATACAGGGATCGAAATTTCAGCTTTCATAAAAAAAATTAAAAAAATTGCACAAACTTTTCACCCAATTCCACGCATTTTTAATTAGAATTCATAAAAACATATTTGTGTTTTTTTACTGGAATTTCTAGAACAATTTTTGGTATGCAGTTTCATAGTCCATTAAATTCTGGTGTAATAAAGTGCGAGTTTGAAGTCGCTGAAAAATCTCGTTGATTTTTTATACTTCCGTTGAAGATTTCCTCCATCTAAAAAAAGTGCATTCGTTTTATGGAGAAAATGTGCAACTCCGTCAAGAAAAAGAAAAAAGAAACTTCATACGTAGACGTAGCAAAGAAATGCGAGCCAAGATACTTAAATTTTATCGCCGAGAAAGCAGGGCAACTAATGGGAAGGTGCTGAGATGATTTTACCTCATCCTCCATACAGCTGACGCAATAAGTATTTGAAGGAATGCCAAGTTTCTCAGCATGAATACTGCGCTGATAGTGTCCTGTGAAAGCACCCACGAAATTCGAGAGCTGAGAGTTTGTTAACCTCAGTAGTTCTCTCGTGCGCCTCCGATCCACACACAGCCAGAAAGCTTTCTCGAAATTGCAAGTTTGTGTGTTTGACCAGCGCCTACTGAGTTGATGCGAAGCCAACCTCTCCAAGAGCAGACCGCAGGTAGTCAACGGGATCCCAATCATCTCATTTTGCGGTGAAACTACCTCACAGATCCCCTGTCTAGCCAACTCATCCGCCTTGCAGCTTTCTGCAATGTCACTTAATCAGGTACCCAGATATGAGCCCTAAATCATAGAATTCGCATGCGATCGAAAGTGAAGTCAGGCATTACCCAAACAGTTTCGAGTGCGCCATCAACGAGCCCAGGTCTATGATTGCCACTTGGCTTTCGGAGCAGATATTTGCTACCGTGACAGTTATTACACAAGTGAGCAGCCAACCAGCTGCTTTTTTAATTGCCGCTACGTCTGCTTGGAATACACTGCAGTGGTGCGCTAAGCTGAACTTGAGTCTAATAGAAAGCTCCTCGCAGCAGATTTCTCTATCAATCCTTCCATCCAACTTCGAGCCATCCGGGAACAGTTTCACCAAGGACTGGCTCCGAATACTGCACCCCTCACTGTTTCCTTGGAGGAATGTGAGTGGAGAATGTGCCGCTTGGGCCAAGCAAATGTATGCAGTGATCAGTCGCTAAAGGAATGAAGCCAAAGTTTGTAAGGGTGCTTGAGTGTCCGTAATTCGGTCAAGCCTATATCCCGAGCCTCTCAGTCTGATTGCGGCACTGCAGCGGCAGCTTTGCCTGTGATGTCTACAGGTACCACCTCTAACATTGCATTAAGCGCTAGAATGGGAGTAGTTCGAAGCGAAATATTAATTCAAATAAGAGCAGACCTAGGAACTTGTTTTAGCTTCTTCACCGATGCTATCCTTTCCAATAACTTCCACTACACAACGATTCCATGTCACAGAATTGATTTTATGCTGGAGTTCTAGAGCCAAAATACAACTTTGGGCGAGAGATCCCATTTTTTAACAATGGCGGCCTTGCAGCCATACAAGCCGACTGTTGCCTTGCCTATCCTCTACTCAATGTTGGGCTTCCAAGCAAGCTTTCTTTCAAGGATTAGGCTCAAAATATTTTGCCTTGCCAGAAAGCGCTAACGGAGCGCCCGATATTGAGCGAAGATTAAAAAAGAAAATCACATAATTGGCCCGTGCACTTCTGTCAGGTGTTTGGCCGAGCTTCTCCTCCTATTTGTGGCGTGGGTGTTGATGGAGGGACCATCATATATGG
>JAYXIM010008047.1:0-17121 GCA_037575425.1 Anastrepha fraterculus | reverse complement strand
ATACGCTTTATGAAATCTCCATAATTTTGCCAATATTAACCGGCTTTTGCCAGGAAATGCAAATTTCGCTCGTTTTGCGGGGGTGCTGGAGTTTATGGGCGTATGTGTGATAAAAGTAAATTACATGTTTTGTTGTTGCATGCGAAATTGACTGACTCGTGATTGAGGCTTATCTGGCTTGACTAAGCACGCGCATTTATGAGTGTGTGTATGTGCGCAGGTAGTTTTTTGCGAATTTTAAATTTTAAATCAGTATAATGGAATTGTGTGGGGCGAAGTAAACTGTATGAAAAAAAGTGCGGAAATATGAATAGTAATTTTTCTTTTTTAAATTGATAAGCACACAAAACTTAACATTTACATATATAGAAACGGGTCAATGTGGCCAAACTGTGGTGTTCATGTCAAATCTGTTGCTTATTACTCATTCATTGTTATCAAATCACCGTGGCAAGTTACCAGTTTGGGCAGCTCGGGCAAAAGATATAGTTTTTTATGGTAATTTGGGGGTTAAGATTGCCGTCCCGCGCAGGTGAGATGTATTGGCCACCCAGCTCGGGTAATTTGTACCCGCTAGACTTTTGCTTGTGTGACTTTTGAAGTGACAAGTGCATGCCAACAGGCAGCCATCGACAGCTAATTTCAGAATCTGCATTATTCAGATAACTGCTCTGCTGTAAGAAGCCAAACGTCAGTGTTTCGGTGCGTCTTCCTAATCACTGTAGCGTATTTCTGGCTAAAGTTCTAGCCATTAATGAGGCACCTGTCTGGTTAGGCAAAAATTCGAATACCTTCAGAGAAATCTATATTCTCTCAGATAGCCAAGTGGCGATTAAATCTCTGGGTGGGGTTGTCACTAATTCCATCATTCCTTGCAAATCCCGGGCGTATCTTAATGAGTTGGCGGAAAATTTCCGTATTCATTTGATATGGGTGCCAGGGCATAGTGACATACCCCAGACATACGCAGACATATTAACGAGAGAAGGCACTACCACTCGCCTCTCTCTTGATATGGAGATTATAGATAAGCCTCTCTTAACTTATAAACTGTGTGGTGCAAGTACCATTGTTACTTTAACCAGCGCGAGATGGGTTGATAGTCTGACATGTAATGCTACAAAAATAATTTGACCAAAATGGGAGTCAGGCGCTCAAAGGCGCTACTTAATCGGTCAAGCAATAACGTTTCTATATTAGTTGCTTTGATCACAGGCTACTGTCTCAAAGGTCGACGTACTAAAAGATTGAACGCATCTCATTTTGATTATTACAGAAGCTGCACGAATGAGGATGAGGAAGTGTCTGTAAGACAACTTCTCTGTTACTATTCCGCGTGGCATGCCACTAGGTTTAGATACTTTGGCTCATTGTTTCAAAATGTTACTGATGATCTTAGGGATATAAATGTTAGGTAGATCAGTGGGTTTACACTTAAAACGGAATAGTTTAACGAAAAGTACTAGATAAACCGCTATTGTGATATCACAATGGATCGGCAACGTTCTGATTGAGTTAGTCTAGAGACCGACTGCCACTTCTACCTACCCACCACCCTCTTGGAATGCATGCATCTGTGCTTCAAGCGGAGGTGTATGCTGTTTAAGAAACGATGAACTTTGTTGTAGAAAACAGATAGACAGATCTATATGTATCTGCAGCGATAGTCAAGCTGCGCTCATGGCGGTAGACAGCCCAGCAATCAAGAGTAGTCGAATCCTGTAAATCCAGGCTGAACTATGTACGGTAGACATAATAGCCTGATGCTAACATGGGTCCCGGGAGACGTGGGTAATGAGACCGCTGACTCCTTAGCCAAAGAAGTTGGCGTCAGAGCCCGTTTTGCCACTCCCTTCTGCAGCCATCAAAGCCACGGTTAGTAAATGGGTTACTACAACCCACAAGCGAGCTTGGCAGGCTGAGAGGGGCTGCAGATGAACTAAACTGATGTTACCTGTCATGCCCGTTCGACTGTCGCAAACCCAACTGGCATTAAGCAGAAGCGACTACCTTGGCTCCTTGGCACCACAAAATCTACCCAGCTTTCTGCGGAGATCGGGTAGATTTAAAGAAAATTAAAAGAGAATCCGAGTGTAGTACAGTGGACTTAATTGTGTTTGAGTGCTGCAGTGGCCCGACACAAAAAAAAAAACCTAATACAAAAAATATATATGTATGCGCTTCATGCAAGCACCAGCGCTTTGTAAATGGAATTTTTTAATATTTAATTTTAAATAACCAATATGCATATATATGTATACCTTGATCAAAAAGTCCCCCGAATATATTCAGAATATTTAAAATACAAGTTAATTGGTATTCCTCACAAATGCTATCGCCCTCAAAGGAAGCTCCCTGAATTACGACGCAGTTATGCCAGCGTTTGATCCAGCTCTTGAAATATTTTCCATCACTTCCTTTCGACTGTTTCCCGTTCCCGGAAAGTACGTTCCCCGTAGTAGTATTTTGACTTGATCAAACACAAAAAAATCAGAGGGAGCCATACAAGGCGAATTCCATGGCTGTTAGATGGCATTCGTTTCGTTCTTGGTCAAAAATGCACGGTTAATAAGGGCATTGCGAGACGGTGCGTTTCATGGTGTAAAATCTACGATTTATTTTCCCACAAATCCCTTCTTTTTTTACGATTTGCTTCACGTTAACCTTTAATAACGCCCAACTAATAGTCTCTATGAACTGTCGAACCTTCTGTAAAAAATTCATGGTATGCACTACCGTTTTAAAGCATAAGAACCGCGAGCATCACTTTCTCTCTTGACAGAAAAAAAGTAGTTTTTTTTTTGGTCTTGGTTCATTCGGAGCTCTCGACTCACTCGTCTGAAGTCTGGATTGTGTGTTATACTCACAAACCCACGTCTCGTCTCCGGTAATGATGCGTGTGATGAATGTTAGTTCGGATTCAGGCTTGGATGTTATATCTCTGCTGATTAATTTGCAGTTACTGGTTAACTTTTCTCTCCCTCTATTGATGGTTTAATCAGTTTTTGATGTCGACGATCTGCCACTACGTTCGTCATCCGAGAGGGAACTACGATCGCTTATGAAGTGTTCATGCCACTCGTAAATAGTTGCTTTCTTTAGAGTATCATTACCACAACTGTTTTCCAATATTTCTAAGGTTTTCACACAAATGAATCCATTTTGTTTAATACAAATTTGTAAAAGATCGAAAATACCTGTAGGGGTAGATTTACTCAACACGACGTAACTTTTACAAATGTCTAGCGAAGGTTGCACAATTTTATTAGGAATGTTAATCACAGATGTGGCAACCAAACAAAAAAGAAAAAAAAAAGAAAACAAAACGAAAAAAAAGGACTCAAATCAGTTGACTTAGTGCAACACCTGGCGGTTGTTCCGTAACTTTTTGAGATGATGAAACAAACCGGATATGGTGGGTATACTGATAAATATAGTATTCGCGACCATACTAACAAAAATTCATCACATTCGGTTCAGCAATCACACCAGGTTGTGCATTTTAAAAAAATAACTTAAGTTCCACGTTGGTTGAGTCTCCGTATTTTGAGAAATCCTTCCCGTTCATCCCTTATGATACTATCATCTTCTTCATGCAAGGTGTAACTCATCCGATTTCATCTTCTTCTTTTGCGTCCAAGCTTCCTGCGGCACCAAATCGGCAACCAGAGGCAACTCCACCATCGGAGGAAGTGCAATTATCTGCTGAGCCTAACTGCAGCTCTAACTGGAATTCCTTGCGAAATATTATTTTCGGAGGGGTATACATTGCCACGAAGACCTCAACGATTCCTTCGTCTAAGCGCTTAATGCAATAGACTTAATAGGCAGTCTACGTGTGTCTTTAAACCATGAATAATCTTCATTTTGGATTAACTAGCTTCTGTAGATATACGCGTATAACCGCTCATTTAACTTCGATTCACTCTCCTAGATCTTTTGTTTTCAGTATTTCAGTAAATAAAAATGAGTGTAGCGACTATCGCTCTAAGTTCGTAGCGATTCTCCAGGGATTTAGAGTTGAAGGGCGACCTGAGCGGGTATCTTCTCGAGCATCTTTCTTTGCTTTTCTTGCTTTCTGCTTAACCCAATAATTCTTTGCCAAATACTTCCTTCTATAAATCATAAGTTTCAGAAGCAGATTCCCCGAATTCGAGCGAAGACTGTCGCTATGTTGAATTGTTTACAGAAACGGGAGGTACTGCATTCGAGAGAGAGAAGTATTCCGCCAAACAGCTGGCGGCCGTTTTTGGGACATAGTTGCCCCTCCTTGGGTCATATTCGCTTCATGAGCCCATGGGTAGAATACACACCCCGCCAAGATGCAATGACTTTAACGGATGGTGTGGTTTTATCTTCAATCACAAAATGGCTCAGTTAGGATTCGTTGGTCTACTTACTGATAGTGGCTGGCGAAGCGCGACTCTCTGTTGAACAGACCGCTAAAGAAGAGGTCGCATATATACTTACATATATAAAAATATACATTTTCCCGTAGTTCCTAGTTGGAACGTAGGGCCACAACAAACCGATTATAATTTGATTTATTTGAAGCTAGAAATTTTATTTGTCTCCATGAATAGCCTGCTTTCTACGCTTCTGCATCCACCTATCGCCTCGAGGTGTTGGCTGGTCTCCCGCATCTGCGGCTTTCTTGAGGACTCCAATCCAACGCAGCTCTTGCGGTGCGTCCGATCCCGTGCAGTGTACGGTCGATCCACTTCTATTTGAGACATCGTATTTGGAGGGAGATGGTTATTTGTTTAGTAATAGCCCCCATAGATCAGTGTTACTTATGCTTTCAGGCCAGAATATAAGCATAACTTTGCGTAGGCAGCTATTAAAAAAGGTTTGCAAGTTGCACGTGCTCAGGTTCCACGTCTCATAACAATATAAAACCACTGATTTGAAGTTGGCGTCTGGAACTTCGTACGTCTGGATATGTGCGCCGACCTGCAGACTTGTCCAGGATATCAAAGGCAGAAGGTCGTTTTCATATGCGACGGCGAATGTCTGCTGGTGCGAATATCTACTGCTGTCAATATCTTCTAGCTGATAACAAGAGAAGACGACTTCTCAGAGGGAGAGCGATTTCTTAAAGGATGGGTGGCTTTTTCTTTGAACTGATCCAGCAGAGCAGAACTTGACATCATTTGGTGGGGACTTGAATATTTTTATTTTTTTTTATCGCGTTCGAATTGAGCGTAACACTCGGCAGCTATTAACTTTTAATTCCCACTTCGCACTTAAATAAACCCATCTCCCTTTTAAATTACATTTGAAATGCATTCCATTTAACTTTTCTTCCTGCAAATAAATTGCCAAATTCTGCATGCCAGCTCATCACACTCATATATTGCATCTATCGGCGTGTCTTATCTAAAACATGTCTCTATCGCTAGAGCCTTGAGTGTCGCCAGAGCCATTAATTCTAAATTTTCAGTGCGCTAATCTTTTTAATGTCCTTCATAATCTATGCACAACTCTCTTCCAATTTTTCTACGCTTCTCACCAGGTTCTTCGTGTACGTTCGTAAGCATTGACCGCCCGCCTCTTCGCCATATCTTTGCCCAACATCTCCTGCTATAAACCTCATATCGCGCACATCATTTCACTTATTTGCAATTTTTAATGACAAAATACATTTACGACTTATCTTAATACTCGCGATCTTCTTCTACACCGCTCACCGCCCACCCTCACTCACTCACACCCTGTCTGTCATTCGAATTGGCGACAGTTCGCGTAATTGCGATTTTTATTGCCCTACTGGCGCTTAAAACTCCACTCATGAATAGCAAATGAGGCTAACGTGCAAAAAAAAAAACAACAACAAGCGACAACTAGCAAACAAAAACAAAAATTATATCTACTACAATAACAACACTGCTAATGGCAATAACAAAAATACGATATAAATGCATTTATAAGCTCGTATGCTCAGCTGAATATAAACGTAAAATTTATGACATTCGATGGAGTTTCCGTCGTCACCAAATAAATTAGCCAACTGCCGTCAGGCAGTGCCGATATGAGACTTGAGGCAGGCGACAAATGACGTCGAGCAAAATAAGTGCAAAAGGAGTTTGTGTGTGGCACATACTCACGCTTGCAATATTTGTGTTTTTCATGTTGCAAGTGTCGAGAGAAAACACCCCCAGGAAGCAAGTGGTAGGACATGGCGTTGCAAGTAATTTGCAATGTGTGTGTTTTTTTTTCTTCAAAGTTTTCTAGCAATATTACGTTTTTATTTCATTATTTTCGTTTTTCTTCTTCACTTTTTTTCGAAAGTCATTAACACTTCGCCTCAGGAGCGCAAGTAGAAAAAAACAAAAACAAATCAGAATAAAAAAACATAACCCATAAAATTCGTTTTAATGCATTTATGTCCTTATAAAAAATTACTTCATTTCCTCTTTTTCTATGCCAAAGCAGCCACTGGGGGAAATCCGGCATCAGCCATATGTTGCGCGCGCGTGCAATCAACAACTAAAATAGCAACAACAAATTTTAAAAATGCAAAAAAATTTTTATGCTAATTTGCAAACATGAAATTCTGCAGAAAAAAATGCTTCAGTGCATTTTTGTTTTTTGGTGTGAAAACAACTTGTCAAAAATTTTATGAATTTACAACAAAAACGCAGGCGCACAAAAAATGCGCAATTTTAATGGCACAAACATTTATGCAAATGCAAATATCCTTCCGCAACATATTTTGACTGCTGCTGCCTTAGTCGGCCTCTAGCAAAGGCGCGTTGTCCTGGCTGGCTGCCTGTTTGCACGAGTGAAATGATGGTAGCTATAGAAGGCAAAAAAAGGCAAAAACAAAAACAACAATACCTAAAAAATACTGATGTAGAAGTGTGAACTTTTATGGAAGCCTGACAGGAAATATATGCAAATTGTCATTTGTTGTTTGTGTAATTTGTAATATGAAAATTTGTGTTTTTGTTTGTTCTTAAATTTGTTAGCGAACAAATTGCTTGTAAGTAGTAGACAAGAGCCGCCATACAAATACACAGAATTTATGGTAACTGTGTACGTGCATTAAAGACCTGCAGGAAATTTCATGACTTAGGCAGCGCTGAGCTGCTAGTGAGTTTTGAAGTTTACTGACATGTTCGCATTCCTTTTACGAGGCGTTGAGTACACTTGATTTTTATGTATAAAAGAAATGCGTTAAATCAATTTATAATTTATATCTGATGTCGCCGAAGCCGAATGGGTTGGTCCGTTACTACCATTCGACATGGCATGAAACACCAAATTATCGAAAACGTTTTTCTAATTGCTGTCCCCCTTCGGCAGGCAACGGCAAACCGCCAAGTGTATTTTTGCCACGAAAAAACTCTTCACAATTAACTATTTACCATTCGAAGTCGGCTGTAGAATCGCTCGCAGAATCCCTCGATGCCGGCCGTTTTTAAATCCAAAAACTTACTGGACAATTTTTAAAAAATCCCGAAATTTTCGGGATTTGTAATTGCAAGCGAAGTATGTGAAATGGAAATTGCAAAATTATCTTCTGCTAGCAAAAAAGCAACAATAAAAAGCATTTTGTGTTTACAACTTTTTTGTGTTAGAAATCAGCTATTTTTTGGGCTCAATGTTCAACTCTTCAAATGACTGAAATATTAATATTCTTGTTGTGTCAAACACTATTGAAATAATATAAGTGAACGGCCATCCACTCCGGGTATGCATACTTTTCCTTACCCGTATTAATTTGCACCCCTACGATTCTTCTCATATGCACATATAGACCCAACATCTAAATTACATTCAAAGAACAAACTACCGCATAATCTTCCACTGAAAGTATTTCGAAAAAACATATTCTCGGCTGAATCTCTTAATAAAATAGCAATGAAATTTTGTTTGGGATGGGATGACGGAGATCTAAACCCTGGAAAGGAAAGCTTATAATGATGAGGAATAATAAAATTCTAGATATCATGAGGAAGCGGTCCGAAAAAAGTGCACAAAGAAGATATAAACAATTACAAAATTGGTAGGTACAAAATATCCGTAATATCAGGTCAGTCCATAAGTTCGTGCGTATTTTACCCATAATTTCACTTTTGTACGATTTTTGCATACAACAAATTATTCGCGGAATATAACGGAACTACTTATATATAATATATTTGTTTTGATATATTGTGCATTCAACAAGTGATTTTAATCGCGGGTAGAAGCACGTGTTGTTAAAAAATAAATACGTACGCGTATAAGAGGCATATTTTGTATTTTTTTTATAAAAGTGGTAAAAATGCAGCAACTGCTGCTGCAGAAATAAACACCGTTCACGGAGAGGATACCGTGAGTGTAAGGACTGCGCAAAAGTGGTTATCAAAATTCCGAAGTGGTAACTGCGACGTGGAGGATGCCCCACGCGCTGGACGCCCTGAAGTCTTTAACTCCGACGCCTTGCTCGAACTCGTGGAAGCTGAACCAAATTTGACAATCGATATGATAGCTCAGAGGTTAAATTCATCGCATGGAACAGTTCACAGGCACCTGGTTCAGTTGGCAAAGGTTTCAAAGCTGGCCAAATGGGTTCCGCATAGACTTTCCGTCGCCAGCCCTCAGCAGAGAGTGAATGTGTGCTCTCAGCTGCTGCAACGGCTTGAAAATCAAAGTTTTTTGAACCGTATCGTTACTGCTGATGAAAAATGGGTCCCTTACAATAATCCTGTTCGCAAACGCCAATGGTTAGATAAAGATGAAACACCAGAGCCGACCCCTAGAGATAGCCTTCACCCCAAGAAGATTCTCCTGTCTATTTGGTGGAGTATGACCGGTATTGTTTATTATGAACTTCTGGGGCCAAACCAGACGATAACTGCTGATTATTATCCCCATCAGCTATCAAACCTGAATCCACTTAACAAAAATCGACTGTCTTTACTGAATAGACGCTAAAAATATATCGCATATTCCGGCAGCCGACTTTTATTGTCATATATTCTTAATTATTTGTTTAAAAATTTTATTTTTTAATCTGTAAATAATGTGAACTGTGAATTAATATAAATAAAGAACTATTCTATTCTATTCTATTCTATTCTATTCTATTCTATTCTATTCTATTCTATTCTATTCTATTCTATTCTATTCTATTCTATTCTATTCTATTCTATTCTATTCTATTCTATTCTATTCTATTCTATTCTATTCTATTCTATTCTATTCTATTCTATTCTATTCTATTCTATTCTATTCTATTCTATTCTATTCTATTCTATTCTATTCTATTCTATTCTATTCTATTCTATTCTATTCTATTCTATTCTATTCTATTCTATTCTCTATTCTATTCTATTCTATTCTATTCTATTCTATTCTATTCTATTCTATTCTATTCTATTCTATTCTATTCTATTCTATTCTATTCTATTCTATTCTATTCTATTCTATTCTATTCTATTCTATTCTCTACTCTTCTCGACTACTTGATTAGACCTGCGCTTGAAAAACTGATGAAAGGCGTTTTGAGAATAGAAATTGAGAATAGAATCACGAAAGAAGAAATGAAAATATTATATATCAAATGTGAGTTGTTTCAATCCGATTGCTGTTATTAAATTGCACTTTAGTTATAGAGACTGGTACTGTGCGATTTTGGGTACTTTGTCCCTGCCATTTGCCTACAGATACTTCAAGAAGATCCGAACTTTCGACTTCGCTAAAGTATTATTTACGGGTAAAAGCCCTGCGATATATCGTATTCGCGAATGCATATGTATAACGAATGTACGACATATTTTTTATATGTAGAAAATGTGCAACACGGTTAGGGGATAAAATTATTAAAAATCAACGAGAATTTTGAGATACTTCAAACTTGCACTTTGTTATACTAAAATTTAATGGGCTACAAGACTTCGATATCAATTGTTTTTTTAATTCAGATTAAAAAATTTCATTTTTGGAGGAAAATTGCTCGAATTTTCATTAATTTTACACAAAGTTTCAAACTTTGATTTATATGGTATTTGTGGTAGAAGAAACTTTGCTTTTATAAAAAAGTAATGAAATTAAAAAAAACCAAAATGTGAAAACAAAACAAAAGTAGTCAAAAGTCAAAGGTAGTCAAAACTGATCACATTATCGTGCATTTATTATGGGTCTGCAGCATTTGTTTAATGACCGCCCGCCTTGAAGCAAACCGCTTGCGCACAGCACACGTCCAAAAAGCGAAACTGCTACTTTCAATTCAGATGGCAACAAAGCTTTTGATGAGTTCCTTGTATTTTTTTTGGTAATGGAAGTTATAGGTGATAGTGATCGAAGACAAGCATATGGAGTATCGGTTTCCTTAAAGGGAAAGATGCTGCTGTTTGACTGGTTGAAGACGTTGTTTGAGCAAAGGCAAATCAGCATATCGCTCACTAGCACTCGCGCTCTAAAGGAGGAGCTGAACGACGCTAGAAAAAATCGCTTCTGTGAGCGCGCCAAAAATTATGCTTGTGACTTTAAAATATCTACCGGAAAAGGCGATTTTTTTAACTCCGAAAAGCAGCCGCCGATAAATTTTGTCGCTGGGGTTATGATATAAAGATTGGAATACTGAAGCAGAGAATGTAGAGCAAAAAATAATTAAAAAATTTCAAAACTGAAACAAATTCAAAAATTAAACAAATACAAAAATTAAATAAATTCAAAAATTAAACAAATACAAAAATTAAATAAATTCAAAAATTAAACAAATTCAATAATTAAACAAATTCAAAAATTAACAAATTCCAAATATTACAAAAGAAATATTTCTCTCTGCAACGGAAATAAAATTTCCTACTGCCCCTTCATACTCCCAAATGACTAAGTTAATATCTCAATACTCCATTGCTCGTATGGAAATTGCGAAAATTTAATTTGTAACGAGCAAATGTGTGAATGTCAAACTTGCAAATTGCATTCTCCAAAGGAAACGGAAACTCGTCGAAAGGCTGCTCTGCTGCTAAAGACAGTCGACTTGAATTGTGGAAAAGTTGGATATCAAAATTGAAGTTGGAATAGAAAGGAACAAATTACGGAATAAGTCAACAGTATTTACAGTTAACATATATGTTTATATACAAAGTGTGCACTCACACTCACTCACTCACTTTGTCTACTCTACAAAGCAATTTGTATGCACAGAATTCACTAAAAGTCTACACACTCACACACACACACACGCGACTACACAAATTTGTGCTTTAATTTCATTACAGACCCCTTCAGTGAACTTTATAGAATCATAAAGGCACACACACACACACATATGTGTTTAACTACTTGTATTCACGTACGTAGATATGTGTTGTGCTTAAAAGGGCTGCCCTAAATTCTGTGCACAAAGTGCAGATTTTAAAAATCCGAGCATACTGACATTTACAAATACACAAGCACACACGCATACATACATACTTCTACTTCTGTGCATTTGCTTTTAAAATTAAAAAAAAGAAGAAATCTATAAATAAATAATCTCTTGCAAAAGGACGTAAAGCCAATGAAAGCAATGCGCATCAGCTGAAAAGTCATTGAACATTGAACATATTGAAAAGCGTTGGGCAGCTTCACCCCCTGTTGTGTATGTACAAGTATGTGTGTCTACATGCAAGTGTATATGTGTTTTGAACCGGAAAATTAAGGCAAGGAAATGGCAAAAAATCATTTGTTAAAGTTTCGGTCAAGCGGAAAATAAGTTATGAAGCCATTTAAAACTGCGCAGATACACGAACAGGAGAGTAATTCTTCACGCCACTACGATGTTGCATCCTTTATTTACATGCATACATGCACACATACGAATATGTGGTATTGGTAAGTTATCTGGCTGACCATTAACTTGGGCGTTTTTGCGGTTTTTGTTTTTTTTTATGAATTTTGTACTGTGTAAAAATTTGTAAAGCGATGGTTATACTCGTATTGAGGTAATTTTGTGCAACTGTATTCGAAATAATGAAAGTGTGATACATTGTAGAGTTTTGAAAAAAATTTGAATAAATTAATTAATTACGGGTACTTTCTGATGTTTCAAAAAATTTCCAAAAAATTAAAAAAAATTTTAATGCAATAAATAAATTAATTTTTATTTAAATTGAAAAATTTTTAAATTAAAAATGTATTATTAAATAAAAAATTAATTTATTTATTAAATTAAAATTTTTAAAAATAAATTTTTTTTTTAATTTTTTGGGAATTTTTTGAAAGATCAGAAAGTACCCGGCACAATCAAAATCTGAACATATGAATTAGAGGCGGTGAAAACGTTTACATATTTGGTATTTAAACTAAGTTATGACAACTCAATGGATTTACATGACAATCGACCAAGGAATTTGAATAATATTTTGAATAAAATACAATTTTTTCAGGAAATTATTGTCATTTCTCTTTATAATGATAATATTGGTATGGCTCAATTATGTATGGAACAAAATATCGGCCAACTGGCCGCCGCGGCCTCGGCGGCACACCTCCATCCGATGGTCCAAATTTTCAATGACGCTGAGGCATAATTGAGGTTCTATGCCGTTAATGTGCCGAATTATCTCATCATTTAGCTCTTGAATTGTTGCTGGCTTATCGACGTACACCTTTTCTTTCAAATAACCCCAAAGAAAGAAGTCCACCGGTGTCGTTGAGGTTTAGGTGTGGTTCACATTCAACGTCGGCGCTTGAAATTTAACCACCCTTTATTTGAGAAAAATCTTCGAAGCATTCAAAGGTAACACCGGTGCACGTCGCTTAAGATGGAACCATGAACTGGACCAACTAATCAAAGGAAATACTGTTGTGCGCTTCATCAAAACCCTAAGAATCAGAGAACGTCGTGAGAACGAACCCAACGAGAGCTCTACGAAAAATAATTGACGCTAAAACATTAACGACGAAAGCAGAACGTTAATCAGGATCGAGATAGTTTGACGAATTAGAAGACGACATGAGGAAACTCAAAGTAAAAACTGGTAGGAATCAACCAAAGATCAGGTCAAATGGAGAGATTTTGTGCAGCAGCTCCGAGCTCGCACAGAGCTATAGCGCCAAACGATGAAGATGAACATTTTTTTTTTGTAAAATTTATGTTCATTCTGCTACCAAAACCATACAAATGAAGGTCTTTACTTTTTGCAAAACTTAGAAATATTACAAAAACAAGTTTTCCATCAACATCCCAAACTTTTTTTCAGAATTTAAAGAAAACAATGTTTGTACGGAGTTTTAAAAAAGGTATTCCGATAAGATGATTAATTTTGTGGCACCTTGTAATATATAGTTTTTAGTAGGAGAGAAGCATAGCCGAACCACCGGATCTTCCGTAGCGCTATACTATTAAGTCTGTTGAGGGCTGAAGCGGCGGCCACTTGTTTTCCTACTAGATTTAAACCAATTTTAAAATAAGTTTTGTTTATTAAGCCGTAGCCAGGCAAGCCGGGTATTAGACAGTAAATCTGAAAATTAAGTTTGTTAAGGGGGAGGTAGGGTTTAGCGCTAAAAAAAAAACACTTTTTTTGTGAGTTTTTTACAGAAATATGGCTTAAGATACTTTAATAAAATCAGTTACATGTTATTGTACATCTTTTCAATAAGTTTTTAAAAAATATTAATAATAAAATATTGACAAATAAGCCCATGACAGAGTTTTTTTGGAGATATGTTTTTCGAGAGGTGCTCTGCGGTGCCAATCGGTATTCGTCGTAGAATCATCTGAAACTAAAAAAGTCGAATTTTTCAGTTAAAGTATGACGTAATGCTCCCCCCTACACTAATAAAATTTTGTTTTTTTCATTTTTGTAGTTTTGGTGGCAAAAAAACGTAAAACGAGCATTTTTGGCGAAAAATTTCGCCATATTTGTAAGTGAAAAACAACGTTAAAAAACAAAAAATAAAAAAAAACAGTGTAGGGGGAGGTATTTTTGATTTAGAAAACGTGTGCCAAATTTGAAAAGAATCGGTTGAATAGTTTCGGAGTTGTGATTGGCACCGACTTTTAAGAAGTCGTTTCGGGAAAAACGCGTTTGAAAAAATGACTCTGAGAAATTATCGATGCTCCGCATTCGAGGTAGAGTGCCTACAAAGGCTATAACTTTGAGAGTTCTGCTCCGATCCACTTAAAACACAACATTCTTGAAATGATTTACTATAAGATGAGTGAAGAAAAAAAATTTCGATTTTGTGACCCTACCCCCCCTTAAAATAACTTCATTAGAATCTTATTTAGAAGGTTACCTGTGTAATTTCGTTACTTGGCAATAAGTCTAAAAAAATTTAGTTTTTTACGATTTTTAATATTTACATGCAATCGAAACTGCAAGTGGCCTTGTACGTTTAGCTTTTCTGACTAATAAACCTCTTAAAAATATTGAACTCTCGCTTTTTTGTACTGTACTTATGGCTAAGTACCGCCTTGGCGCACTCCTCGCTACTCCGATTCTAAAATAGTATTGCTCAAATTGGGTTTCATTTAGATGCCTAGATTTTAAAGTTCACTTAAAATAATTTGAGTGTTTTTCGCACACACACACACTAACCCGCAAGCATTTAATATATCGCAATGTTTCATGAAATTCCTGCGACAGTTGGCCATTTGTGGTAAATACTAACTGCGGAAAAATTGCATTGACCATAAACGCAATGAGAAAAAAAATCGAATAGTAATAAAAAAGCGCTCGTAGTGACAAAGCGTTGCATATCATAAACTACAGAAAAGGGCTATCAAAAGCGCCATTATTACCAAGCGAGCGGCCGCAAAGTGTCTGTCTCTATGTGGTCGACCGGTGATGGCAATTTGTGGCTGATCATTAATTTGGTGTTAGTGATGCGGCAACATGGCGTCAGATGGATAATAGAATATAGAAAAAACACGCTTTATTGAAAATAATTTCACACAAAGCGCCAGCTGTTTTATAATAATAGAACAAAAAAAAACGATTTAGCGAAATTATCAAATATTTGCGCATTCAGATGCAACAATTGCGGTTTGTCAAAAACACTGGCACGAATTTAAGCTGGTCAGCTCCTGCCTATTTGACTATGCAAAATATCCACTTAATCCTGCTGAAGCGCTAAAGCTTTAAAATTTCAAAACTCTTTCGTATGCATACAAATATTTTTCCAATAATTTTTGAATCTTTTTTTCTATGCAATCTAGGCGAGCGTAATATTTCATGGCAAACCAACTGCTGGCTGGCCAATCAAGTGTTTTCGTGAAATAAAATATAATTTTTTCCTATTTCTTATTTTGTGATTGTTGCTCTTTGCAGCAATTTTTTCACCTTTTCTGCGCACTAGCGCTTATCTATCATAAACAAATGCAGCAAACTAACTGCAGAATAGTTGGAGGAAAACAAAAACAAAAACCAAAATACGTGGGCAAAAGTGCGCTTTGTTAGACAACAGTTGCTTTTAATTGCCTGGTTTGTGCACTGCCACTAACGGGCTGCGTTATTTATTATTTATCTATGCGTTTATGTGTGTGTGTGTGTTTGTGTACACTATTTTTTTAAGTTCGATTTTTGTGTATGCGACCTCCGTTGCATCATAAAGTGCGGATAGTGAATGCAATGAAAAATTTGCCTGAAAAATATGTTTATTTTTTTTATATATTTTTTTTGTTTTTTTTTTATATATTTTTTTTTTAAATATTGATCACGCTATAAAAAATTTTGAATTTATGCAGCGGCCGCATATTTGATAGACACTTGAAATGATTTGGTGCATTTTGCTGTCGGCAAGTGCAAACACATAAAGGGTATTTCAAAAGACGCGCCGAAATATTATTAAAAAAAATAATAATTAAATTTTATGGTGGATGCTTTCATGTTTCATCATTTTAATTCAAAACACTGCGCTTAACAATTATTTCTGAAAAAGGCATTATTCAAATGTCCAGCTGAGCACATCTGCAGGTAAATTCCGCCAATCGGCCAATTCATGAATGCCCAATTCTTGGAAACGTCGCTAAGTCGAGGTTGAAGGTTATTCAGAAACATTGCGCAATTTTCTCAACAGATCGCCCTCTTTTTGGTCTGCCAGTACATTTTCTATTCTCGACAGAACCAATTGCTTGAAATATTTTTTGGCAACCTTTGAATTGTCGACTCATTCTAATGATTATTTCCACCAAAAAAAATCACGAATTTTGCGTGTTATTGTTCTTAAAGGTCGACTATTTTCATAATAAGTTTCAAAACTTTTAACGCGTTGCTCTATGGTGTAAAATTGTCCATCTGTCTACTTGACAAATGGCAAAGATGACATAAAAAGAAGATTAGTTGGGTAAAGTGGTGGATTATCGAGAATCCAACTAACGCTTCCGCACCATTTTGTTGTCACATCCTCGTTACCAACTTGTTTGCCAGTTATTTACAGCATGACTATATCCAGTCTGTGCGGTTTAAGAACCTTATTAGTTTGTTGACGTCAAAGCCAGATAGTTGTTTGAAACTCTCGAATAGTGATTGGCCCAGGGTTGATATTATCTTCTTCCATAAGGTAGCACATTCACAGAAGAAATGGAAAACGGTTCCATTTTTCTCTGCTTATTTACAACTGTGGCAGTGTGTGTTGTGAGGGATGCCCATTTTAGCTGCCTGTTCCGGTAGCGCCTAGGACATAGTCACTACTGCCATCTAGGCGCTGACTACACTCAATAGTTGGGCTGCCGGTTGCGGTCTCAGAGTCAACTCTGACAAAACAGAGTTGATGCTACTCACCAGGAAATACAAGCCTCCACCTTTTAAGCTTCCAAGACTAAACAACCAGTGTCTTACACTCTCATCGGTAGTCAAGTATCTTGGTGCAATTCTTGACCCCAAGCTCCACTGGAAGCTGCCCATAGAAAATTGAGTTAAGAAGACCAGTATAGCCTTCTACGCCTGTTAATCTATGTTCGACAAGAAAAGGGGTCTCAAGCCAGGTGTTTTACTTTGGATGTACTAAGTTGTACTGCCAATTTTGACATATGGTTGCCTAGTTTGGTAGGTAGCTCTTCAGAAGGGCTACAACACTACTAAACTAGTGAAAATGCAGAGAACTGTATGTGTGAGCATCACTGGTGCTTGTAGAACATGTCTTACTGCTGTCCTCAACGTCATTCTGCACTTACTTTTCGTGGATCTGCAAGTT
>JAYXIM010008039.1:0-14526 GCA_037575425.1 Anastrepha fraterculus | reverse complement strand
TTACATCGATATGTGACAATGGATGAAACAAGGATGTACGATTTCACTCCGGAATAAAAACCATTGTCATCTGAGTGGACAGCAACTGGTTATGGTCTCGGTATTTTGGGATACGCGACGTGTAATATTCATCGGCTGTCTTGAGAACGAAAACAGCATCAACAGTGAATATTATATAGCGTTATTGGAGCGTTTAAAGTCTTAAATTGTAAAAAAACGTCCGCATATGTAGAGAAGAAAAATTTTGTTTGATCAAGACGACGCACCGTGTCACAAGTCAATCAAACCAATGGCAAAACTACATGAATTGAACTTTGAATTGTTCCCACATGCACCGTATTCGTCATAGTTGGCTCCCAGCTAAATGATTACCGGTACGAAATTTCGCTCGAATGAAGAGGTCATCGTTGAAGCTGAAACCTATTTACTGGCAAAAGATAAATCGTTCTACAAAAAAGATATTCAAATGTTAGAGCGCCGCGGGAATAATTGCGTGGTTATTGATGAAAATTACGTTGACGAATACTACTGTGGGCAAAAAGTAAGGTGAATTTGGTTGTAAAATGAAAAATCTTTATTTTTTCTTGTAAACCAATTTCATCCCCTTCAAAATAATCCCCTCTCGATGAAATACACTTATGATAACGATTCCCCGGAGTGGTCTCTTGAGTTTTGGGAATAGCCAGAAGTCACACGGAGCCAAATCAGGCGAATACAGTGGTTGCGTAGGAATTTTTGGCGAAATGGTCACGAAGAACGAGTGCAGTGTGAGACAGTGCATTATCGTGTTGCAAAAACCAAGAGTTGTTGGCCCATAATTCTGGTCTTTTTAGACGAATTGCTTCACGTAAACGATGCATAACGCTCAAATATTGTAATATTCCTTATTAACAATTTGGCCAGGTGGAAGGAATTCATCGTGCACCACACCACGAAAATCGAAAAAAACTGTCATCATGACCTTTATTTTTGAACGACTTTGACGTGCTCTTTTCGGTCTGGCCTTGCCTTTAGCACGATATTCGCTTGATTGGTCGGTTGTTTCAGGGTCATAAGCATAAATCCAAGTCTCATCTCCCGTAATGATGCATTTGAGCTTGTCCTGATAGTCTGAAAGCATTGTTTCACACACATCAACGCGACGACTTTTTTCCAAGAAATTGAGAGTTTTCGGTACCAAACGAGATTTGACTTTTCGTAGGCCCAAATGGTCTTTCAAAATGGTTTTCACAGATCCTTATGATATTCCGATCATATCAGTAAGGTCTTTAACAGTCAACCGACGATTTTTGAGCACTAACTCCTTCACTTTATTGACTTGTTGGTCATCTGTTGACGTCGATGGTCGTCTGGAGCGCTCCAAGTCATCAACACGTTCTCGATCCTCTTTGAAGTCCTTGTACCACTTATAAACATTTTTCTGCGATGGTCAAATCACCAAATGCCTTCTGCAACATGCTAAACGTTTCCTCAGCCGAAATTTCTTTCCGCAAACAAAATTTGATGGCACTTCTCTGCTCAATCAAATCAGACATTGTAAAAATTGAAAAATGCACTCTTGGTCGTTTGGTAAACACAAGCGCAAATATATTACTGATAATGACATTCACATGAAAGTTGGCCCAGATGTTATTAACAGTGCTGCCAACTCATGAAAAAAATAACCCGAGCGAAATTTTAATCCCTCGAAGTTTGACAAATAAATTCCCCTTACTTTTTGCCCACAGTAGTATAGCTAATTTTTTCCATTCGAAAAATTGGACTGCACTGATTTTATTATAATATCCGTCAGTGTACATTAAACTACATATATTTGAACGCTTGCTTTTATTCCTATCCAAAGTACTCTTGTTTTGTGAGTTAACCAAATATTTGGTAGTTGACTTCACCTTTGCATATTCCTCGCCCTAGCAATTGCAGTTAGCTTCGGTTATGTTGCACATATTTGTATTTTTTCGGTTAACTATTATATTTATGCTTTTCTCTTCCCTCTATTGCAATTTTTATGTAAGTGTATCGAATACTTTTGAGCCATTTAGTTTTGATAATTGAAATTTCCTACCAATTTGCTTTATTTTTATTTATTATTGTTGTTTTAATTTTGCTGGGATTTTTCTGTCTTTTAGTCATTGTTTTACTATTCGGAAGTTTGTACGTGTTTGCTTGTGTGAAATTTGCCGGGCTGCTTTTGTATGTTTTAGACAGTAATTCCTTCCTGTTTCTATTAGAATACATTTAATATTATGCCAGCAGTTTTGTTTACAATTTTTTCCTTTTAATTTGTTGCAGCATTGGGTGTGAAATTTTTCGTAGTTTTTGCTTTGTTTTATGGATTTGAGTGCAACGGCGCCAAAATATTCAATATGAACGTTGGACTTGGGTTGAAGTTAATTGCTTCCCAAAAATAAACTTCTGTTGGTACGGAAATAATGAAAAATCATAGCAATTGCTATCAGTGAACTTTGATTCTTTAAAACATTTAATCTAAGTGTTATTTAGTATTCTGCGATAAAGATTATACAACCCATATTAAACCTTTGAGAAAAGTTGGCTATAATTTATAAAAAATATAGCACGGAAACAAATAATAAAATAATAAAAATATGAAAAATATTTTGACATACTAAAGCATTCAAGTCATTTGCATTTCTTTAACTAAAACCATCGCTTCTTCGCCTTTCAAATTTATTTCATTAACTTACACACCTCGTGAAGGTAAAATTTTGAATTAACCAAAGCAAGTAAAAATAAAAATACAAAAACAAAACAAATGCTCCTCTCAGCTGTCCAGAAAGTGCTTTCACATATCTACGAGTATTTTCGGCATCATTGCTAAGATGATTTCATATACCGTTACCTCGCTGAGTTGTTGCACACGCGTCAGTCATCAATCAATCACAAAGTGGTCTTACGAGTGTGACAAAAATATCTAGAAAACAGACACCATTTGAGGTGACTCAGTCGGTTAATTATAATAACACAATAGGAAAAGTGTACGACAATTATCAGAAATGTTTTATTTAACTTTTTATAACATAATCGTCCAAAAAATGAAAATAGTTTGGAGCAAATATGTGCAAGTGGAAGACCACGGAATATACAAATGTATCTGATCGCGCCGAACGTGTTTTGTTGAGAAAAGTAGCCGCAAACCCTCAGATTTCGGGAAAAAACCTTGTTGGTGAGTTTAGAGTCGAAGTTTCGCATAAAAAGTCCACCAAGTTTTGCAAAAGCATAATTATACTTCACGGGTTTCTCGCGAGAAGCCTTTGGCCCTCTGTCCAGCACATTGAAAAGCGGTTACCTTTCGCTAGAGGCAGATAGCTACGGGATGATGTGATATTCTGCGATGAGACTAAAATCATGCTGTATTACAATGATGGATCCAATAGAGTGTGGAGACAGCTATTTAAAGCACTGGAAAGGCGGAATACTATACCCACAGTGAAATTTGGCAAACTTTCAGTCATGATTTGATATGCATATCCAACAAAGGAATGGGTGGATTTAGTGTTTATAAAAGATTAGATGGATGCACACCAAAGGCAAAAGTACCAGCGCGGTTGTTAAGGTCGATGATGTCAATATTATCGGCATACGCCAGCAATTGTACGCTCTTATAAAATATTGTGCCTGAGCGATTAAGTTCTGCGGCTCGTATGATGCTCTCCAACATCAGGTTAAAGAAGTCACACGACAGCAAGTCACCCTGTCTGAAACCTTCAGACATCGCGGCATACAGGTAACTCCTTTCCGTACTGTCGAATGCAGCTTTGAAGTCGACGAAAAGATGATGTGTGTCGATTCTCCTTTCATGGGTCTTTTCCAAGATTTGGCGTATTGAGAATATTTGGTCGATGGCAGACTTTTCAGGTCTGAAGCCACATTGATAAGGTCCCATCAGTTGGTTGACGGTGGGCTTCAGCCTTTCACACAATACGCTCGCTAGAACCTTATAGGCGATATTTAGAAGACTAATCCCGCGGTAATTGGCACAAATTGCAGGATCGCCCTTCTTATGGATTGGGCAGAGCACACACTTGACTTGCCGCTCCATTGGTTGCTAGCCAGCTGCGTTCTTTTTAAATTCGTTCACACACTCCCCACTCTATTTCATCATAAGCAAATTTATAAAAGAACGTGCAGCTCGAATTTCCTTATTTCACATTTTTCCAACGCTTCCACTAAAGTAAATCCAGAAGTATGAATAATTTGTCTTGAACTTCATTAACCCCGCTTAACGTTTCATCTACAATGCCTTATGTTAGTAAACTTCGTTATTTAGCTGTAATTATTCACATTTCTCTATGTTTTGCGCGGCGGTCTCAGAAAAAGAATATAATTAATTTTTAGAATATCACACGTGTGGACAGCGAGCCAACGAGCCAAAGTGTTGGCCTGCATGCACATAAATTCGGGCGCGTGTACCGCACACGTTTTTCGCTGAGCTGATATTATTTGAAGGTCCATCTGACTTTTAGTCATTTGAATTATCACAATGTTTTTTTGGAGTTGTTTGGTTAATGACCTATTCATGAAGTAGCAAATCGAGCGGGAACACAACAGATGGCACAAAAATAAAAGCAAACAAAGGTGAGATTCATGATCGACGAAGAGAAATGCTTCAAGTGTTACCCGTTAACCAAAAATGTTTAATATACTGGGACGTTCGAGTGGCACCAGTGTGTCTCTTGAAATTAGACTGCGGCTATAAATAAAGTGAGCGAGCGGGAGGTTTACGCGCTATGCAGAGTAGTTATGGCAAGGTTAATTAATCTTGCCGATGAAATTGGTAATCAATTAAAACAAGTTGCGAGCAGCTAGCGCGGTTTGGCCCTAAGCGTTTGGCCGTCGGTTCGTCTGTTTGTCTGTCAGCCATTCAATGAGAGTGGTGTGGAAATGTTAATTTGCTCGCTCTAAAGAAAAAAATACAATTGGATTAAGTAAACGTTTAATATTTTAAGCGTCAGATGCGAATATCAAGTCAAAATAGAACTAAAATAATGCCCACAACTCTGTTCACTGGCGATTGTTCGAGGATTTCTATTGTATATTTTTTGTCTATTCTTCGTTTTTTGCAAACAGTTCACATTTTAGCATACTTAGGCCAAACAAGATGAGTATTTCTCATCAAAAAGCGATAGCTGCTTTCGTATAAATACTTTCCGAATAATTCAAGAACATCATTCTCGCAGATTAACTCATTCGCATCGGTCTTAGAGCAGCTAGTGAGTTATTGGCAGCAAAATGAAATTATTTGTCGCATGTTTTGCCGTTTTTGCGGTCGTATCCGCTGTCGAAGTGCCTACCAACGAGTACTTGCCTCCTGCAGAAGTGGCTGGATTTGAACAAGTCGCTGTGGAACCTCAGGAAGCTGCCGTCCTTGCTGATGACGGTTACCGTTACAAGACTGTGCGTCGTCTGAAATACCGCCACCGCCGTGATGTCAGTGAACTTCCCACCAACGAATATTTGCCACCTGTGGCCAGCGCTCCAGTAGCTGTTGCTGAGCAACAATTTGTTGTTGAGCCACAAGAATCCGCCGTCCTTGCTAACGATGGTTACCGTTACAAAGCTGTGCGCCGTCTGAAATATCGCCATCGTCGCGATGTCAGCGAACTCCCCTCCAACGAATATCTGCCACCTGTAGCTGTTGCTGAGCAACAAGTTGTTATTGAGCCACAAGAATCCGCTGCCCTTGCTGATGATGGTTACCGTTACAAGACTGTGCGTCGTCTGAAATACCGACACCGTCGCGATGTCAGCGAACTCCCTTCCAACGAGTACCTGCCACCAGCTCTCAACGTTCCCGTAGCTGTACCTGAACAAGTTGTTCTTGAACCCCAAGAATCCGCCGTCCTTGGTGATGATGGTTACCGCTACAAGACTGTGCGCCGCTTGAAGTACCGTCATCGTCGTGATGTCAGCGAACTCCCCTCCAACGAATATCTGCCACCTGTAGCTCTTGCTGAGCAACAAGTTGTTGTTGAGCCACAAGAATCTGCCGCCCTTGCTGATGATGGTTACCGTTACAAGACTGTGCGTCGTCTGAAATACCGCCACCGTCGCGATGTCAGCGAATTGCCCTCCAACGAGTACCTGCCACCAGCTCTCAACGTTCCCGTAGCTGTAGCTGAACAAGTTGTTGTTGAACCCCAAGAATCCGCCGTCCTTGGTGATGATGGTTACCGTTACAAGACTGTGCGCCGCTTGAAGTACCGTCATCGTCGTGATGTCAGCGAACTGCCCTCCAACGAATATCTGCCACCTGTAGCTCTTGCTGAGCAACAAGTTGTTGTTGAGCCACAAGAATCCGCCGCCCTTGCTGATGATGGTTACCGTTACAAGACTGTGCGCCGTCTGAAATATCGCCATCGTCGCGATGTCAGCGAACTTCCCTCTAACGAATATTTGCCCCCTGTGGCCAACGCTCCAGTAGCAGTTGCTGAGCAACAAGTTGTTGTTGTGCCACAAGAATCCGCCGTCCTTGGTGATGATGGCTACCGTTACAAGGCTGTGCGTCGTCTGAAATACCGTCACCGTCGCGATGTCAGCGAACTGCCCTCCAACGAGTACCTGCCACCAGCTGTCAGCGCTCCCGTGCCGGTTGCAGAACAACAAGTTTTTGTTGAACCACAGGAAGCTGCAGTTCTTGCTGAAGATGGATACCGTTACAAAACTGTACGACGCCTGAAATATCGCCACCGTCGCGTTTAAGCGCAACATTTACACAAATACGTATTAAGTACAAGTTAAGAGCACATTTCATTGACTACCTCAGCGATTTTTACCCACGAATAATAAATGCACTTTTTGTTAACATACTCGCATATCAATTTGCTGTGGTTTTTTTAACCCATTACTATGTGCACCTTACCTTATTCGCCGATACTATACCAGCTCAAAATATTTACTTAGTTTTGCATTTATTTATTACCTTGAAAAATTTCCCCAATGCTTTGTAATCCAAGCCATCCGAGCAGTTAAAGACTACACATTTTTTCGCTACAGCCTTTGCTAAATCTTTGCACGTCTCCGTTTTGCCTGTACCTGCTGGTCCTTCGGGAGCGCCACCCAAGCATAATTTCAACGCGCCCATCAGCGTTCTGAAAGAAAATCGTTAGTCAGCTATTTCGATTTATTGAAGAGAGCAGCAAATGTAAGGAAATTTAAAGTAGGCAAAGTAACAACAACTGATGGTGGACAGCTCTGCAAAAAAGGCAAAAGCCTAGTGCATACATAAAATGGAGGAAAAAAGTTCATAAAGCCATAAATAGCTTTTCATATCTGAGTGTCCATTCAGGGTTCCTTTTTTTTAGGTGGACATAATTTTTGTGGCATGGGATTTTTTCTACATGTACATATGTATGTATGTAAGTGTTTGACTGTTTGCTTTTACTGCCAAACAATGATTTATACAGTTTAATATAAAAGCGTTATCTATAAAACCATTAAAAAAGGTTTCGGGTCTCACCACTATTTATGGGCGGAGAGCAAATTTAAGGGACCAAATGATTTTTACTTTCAGCGTTTTTTTAATATTTATTTTTTATTTGAATACATTGTTGCTGCATTGGTTGTGAAGACAAGGCACTGAGTCGAATTGCAGCATTTATTTGAGTTTTGGTACTGGGCAATATTATTATGGTAATTCTTTTTTTACAAACTCAATATGATTTTATTTTTTATTTTTTATAGAACAATGACTTAAGCACAAATAAACATACCCCATAAAGTCTGCGTTCACCTTATACATATTTTTAAATTGATTAAAAATACGATATAAACTTAAAGTTCTAAACATTTTTCATTAATATATTTTCCTACTAAATTCTTACGTGTCTGCAGCGAACTGAGTAAAGTAGCAAAGCGAATGGATCTGGTGGTGAACGAAGACAAAACGAAGTACCCCTGACATCAAATATGCAATCGACACAGTCGCGTACCGACAGCCACGTTACTGTTGACAGTTATGATTTCAAGGTTGGAAAGGACTTCGTTTATCTAGGAACCAGCATTAACACTGATAATAATGTCAGCTATGAAATCCAACGGAGAATCTCTCTTGCCAGCAAGTGCGACTTTGGACTAGGTAGGCAACTGAGAAGTAAAGTCCTTTCTCGACGAACAATACTAACACTCCAATGAATGGTACAGAAGCGTGAACGATGCAACATCCGATGAGGCGTCACTTGGAGTGTTTGAGGGAAAGATGCTGCGGAAGATTTGTGTACGCTTGCACATTGGCGAGTATCGCAGGCGATGGAACCATGCACAGTGTGATCTTTACGACGACATATAACTACATAGCGCAGCGAATAAATATCCAGCGGCTTCGTTGCGGACTCTGAAAGGATTCGATGCGATACCAGCTGGTGGTAGCAGAGAAAGAGGAAGACCTCCTTTGCGTTAGAAAGATCAGGTGGAGAAAGACTTGGTGTCTCCAACAGGCGTCAGCATGAGTAGCATGAGTAAGAAACGATTGCCGCATTTTGTTAGACTCGGCCAATATCGTTTGAGCGGAATGAAGAAGAAGTAATTGCAGCAATATGTAAATATAGTAACCAAAAGTTGTGCGTTCTATTTTTAACATATGGAGAAAAACTTCTTAAGTAATATACAAAAATTAAAATTATTTAATATTTTGTTGGATAGCCACGATGTTTTAGGACTTCACTAAATCTTTTTAACATTGAGTTTACTAATTTCTCTGCTTCCTCAGTTGTAATCTATGCCCATTATATTTGCCCGCAAAACACTTCCCAAAACGACTTTACTTGGTATTATATGCCGCCGAAATCTTTATACTTAGATTCCATGGATGCTCAACAGGATAGAGTTTTGGCGACTGTGGGTATTTTAAGCTGTTTTGAAGCATCGTGCAAGAGTTCAAGCTTCACGATCTCGTCTGCGTGTTTTGGGTCGTTATCTTGTTTCCAAGATGTTTGACACTTTACTTCAAATCCCTTTTTAGAATGTTGAATTAACGCCATTAATCCAATGTCGATCCAATAAAATCTAACTGACCCACACCACTTTCGTCATGCATCCCTACATCATAACTCCACGACCGCCGTGTTTGACTGTACCAACAAGATTTTGTTTCTCAAGAGCAGTGACTAATTCGCGCCAAATAATTTGACGACCTTTTATCTCAAGAATACAAAATTGGAGGCTTATTTATATGATTATTACCGAATTCAATGCGATCTCGCCTGCTCAAAAGGGAAATAAAAGGTTTTCTTGGAGCGATACTAGCATGCTATCCAGCTTAACGTAAAACTTTTGTAGCACTTCCCGCACAAATTTTTTACAATTTTTTTTTATTGTTTGGTTTACGTTTCCAATAATTGTTAATGATGCTTTTTAGGTTTAACCTTTGCCATTTTGATTATGCTGCACTCTTCTCGGACCGACAGTAATCTTAGATGCCCAGACCTAGGTTTAGATGTTAAGATCTCGGTTTTTGATCCCCGGCGTTGAACAGAGAAATACTTTCTCCTGACAGCTTTTATGTTGCTTCACAAGTAGAGGGACCTGCAATTTTATACCGCCTCCGAATGGCAGATGGCTTTATGTAAACTTTTTTCACAGCAAAAATAAATTCGGAGGTTGTCCATTGTCTGCCGGGGAGCGACCGCTTTTAGAAAAATCATATTCTATAATTTTGGTGTTTTCTGCCCAGAGGGTGTTACAAGTCCGGGCACTATCGAAACATAGTCATGCACAAACTCATTCAGCTGCGGCTACTAAGGAGTGGATCTGGATATTGAAGACCCCGAGGCACGGAAAAAAAGTATACAGTGGGTAGAAGAAAGTGGCAGTGGTGGTAGCCGCTCTGCAGCTAGCAAAACTAAGTAGCAACTGAAGGCAATGTTGACGGTTTTTCTCATGACATTATTATTCGTTAACAAATTTCTGCCAGACTGACAGTAATTGGGAAATTCTATATTGTTGTCCCAAAATAGTCGAGAATGGTTCAATGTTACACTATAAAAACGAGCCAGCTGATTTTTTGTTGGAATTAATTTGCTTGTGTTTTATTGGCGAACTGCCGGAACTTAATTGTCACAGCTCATTATTATTACTACTAAGCCGAAAATAAAAAGAAAAACAAAAAATTAAAATTAAAATAAGGAAATGCACTTCATTTCTAATTTTAGTAATTAATTTGAATTATTCTCAGTATTTCTCAACAAAGAGAAATTATAGGTAATTCTATGCAAAAATGAGTTGAAATTCCATTTTTCTCAAAAAATATTTATTTATCAAATTCTATTTTATCTACAATATTCCACGGTTTATGGTAGGTGTTGATTTTTCAAATTAAATATTCATTTTTATCGGCTCCCGGCTTGAATTATTCTATACCACTGTGTTTTGACTTACCTGTAGCAACGATCAGTCAGAGGTGTCACAACCAAACGTGGGTTATTGCCCAAGTACTCCATTCCATATTTAACATCAGTAACAACCATGCTAACACAGACCCACAGCTCGCCCTCTGCAAAGATACATTTGTGTTGAGAAAGAAACTAGAACATTTGGATTTTTTTTACTCAGTACTTACTCTCAGTTTCCTGCCAATAGTAGCGCAATTGAGAGATCCAGTCGAATTCTGTGATACTATCAACATTGACGTCAATTAAATATTTGACAACATCGCGTGCTGTATGTTGCAACAAAGACATGTATGTAAACTGCTAAGGATAAATTTCTGCTGATAACCTACCATGCACGTCCAGCACAATTAGAGCTTCGATGGTGAGTCGTGTACCCGTCGATAAATCAGTACGCACCAGCTGTACCAAATCGCTGATTTGAGCATTACATTTCTGCAAATACTGAGGAACGGCCTCCGCGCTAAAAGCTTCCTCCACCTAAAAGGGGCAATAAGGGAGAGAGGGACACTTACGGTTATTAAATTGAACACATCAGAATTTAAAATCGAATTCAAAAGGATAATATTATATATTAAAAAAATCAAATCAGAAAGAATCAATTAAACAACACATTCAATAGAAAATGAAAAAATCGCAAACATTGCAATAATAATGGCGGAAAAAGAATTGTTGAGAATACCACAAACAAGGTAAAGCAAATATGCCAAGCGTGAAATCCAGCGCACAATAAAAATGCACACCGCAATGCCCCCCATCGAGGGTATTCAAAAGGCATGACATATACATATTTATATGCATATACATATACATTCGTGTGTATGGAAATGTAATATGTCGTTGACTTACTATACAAAAGTGCTAAGTTCACTATTTATGAAAATTGAGATTTAAATGAAGTAGAATAGCACAATCGAGAATACTTATTTTACAAAAAACAGCTCGCGTAATGTCCCAATTGTTGATATGCAAAAGCATTCAATTCATTCAATGTTATGCTAAGTCCAAACAACAAGCAATAAAAAATAAAATCACGTGCTAAGTCCACGCCCGATATCTCATGCGGCTATCCTTGCTTAAAAAGTAAATTAAAAAGATAAAAAACGTGGCCTTAATTTGACGTTAACAAGTAACTAGAAAATGGGTATTTACCCAACAATCTTCCATGGAGAAATACATGCCATCGAGATATGTGTGAGGGAACGTCTCCGTAGTAAAACTAGAGGAGCTCACATTTGCATGCCTCCTGATAGTCAGCCCTTCAAAAGCCCTTCTATTCCCTGAAATCTCAAAAATTGTAAATGACTGTCAGAACCTTCTTAACATGTCAAGGAACTTCTTCAACACAGTTTTATTAGTTTGGGTTTCTGGCCATGAGAGATATATGAGAAAATGGCTGATCGTCTACCTAAAAAGGGGCAAACCTGCCTTTAATTGAGCCTACGCCGTTCTGTGGACTTACAAAAGGCCACATTAGCGAATTTCTCAGAGTGGGAGAAGAAATTCGTTGAGCACTGGTGAAATTCTATCGGTCAACCACAAGCGGTCTAACGCTCGGCAGAGGAATTTCTGATAACCTGCTTTCGCTCAGAAGAATATACTTAAAACATTTAACTCGTTACTTAACAGCAACAAATTTAGTACTTTTTATACCGAAAATACGAAAACTTTTGAGTGTGTTGTTTATTTATTTTTTCATAATAAAGTTTGAAAAAAATTTAATTCGAAAACTCATGTTGCCAAAAAAACCAGTCCTACACACAAATATTACAAATTGTTTTCCTCATTCTCTCCTCTCTTCTTTTCAAGCACAAATAAATACCATATATGACAATACTTTTTGTCCGCGTTCCATGTTCACTAAGCTTAGAACAACGTGAAATAAAATCGTCAATAAATCCACACGTGTGTAGCGAAAGGAGTTTCAACCGCTCGTTACGATTTGTTTCCCGTCTGTGGCTTTCTTAACACACGCTCAAAGAACTCACGAATAATCACCAACACCAACAATAATCGCAATCGCCGATAGTGCGACCTGATGATAGAAAAAGTAAAGCTAAATAGAACTGCGTAAATCATTGAACTAATTTGGTTTTAGTTTATATTTTACATAATTATAAACATTTGAACTATAAGAAGCTAGAAAAATGTCAGAAAGAAGAACTAAAACTCCGAGGCTAAACATTGGTAAATAGTTTATTTTACTAAGAGTTTGTCATAGAGTCTGCTGATAAAAATAACACCTATCGTAAACATTATGCGATTGAATTAGATAAAGGCATTATATGACCTGATTCCGATGATTCGTCCGAGTCACCCTCCACATCAATGGGGTCTCATTACTTTCATACTGGCAGCTTCAGTCCTTTATAACTTGAGAACGGTGCAATCAATTTTCAAAAGGCAAAATCCTATTTAAAGTATTCAATTCAGTATTTTTTTATAAAAAAAGGAATATAATATTTAAACAATTTGTAAGTTTTCCAGTAAATTAAACAGTAACTTAATTTTACAACTCAAACATAAACGTCGTTGCATGGGTCTACTACAGTTTTGGTGACATCTCTTGGAATATTTTCCCATATCTCGACAATGGCTAATTTTAGGTAATTTTTACCACTAATCTGCCGTTTGCGCAATTCTCTTTCAATGTGGGCCCACAAGTGCTCAATTGAATTGAGATCTGGGCTCTGAGGAGGATGCCGAAATAATTTTTTTACTTTGTAAAGCAACCACTCCCTTACAATCACCGCAGTATGTTTTGGGTTGTTGTCGTGCATGAAGATAAGCATTGCTGCTAACTGTAATTTTTCGACAGGCTTGGGAATATGCTCTATTTCTAGATAATTTATTTTAGTCATAGTGCCTTCAATAAAACAAAACGAGTCACCTTAATTTGCCGTCATTGCTACCCAAATCATAACATGTCCGCCACCATTTTTCACAGTACCAACCATATTTGACGGATTGAGCGCTGTACCTTCCCTTCTCCAGGCAAAACTGCGGACATTCCACTCAAATAAGCTGACTCTCGAATTGTCGGTGAAAATAACGTTGCTCCAAAATTCATTCGGATTTTTAATATATTCTTTAGCACAGTTCCACCTTTAAGTCACATTAATCCTTGAAAGAAGGAGATTTTTTCTAAGAGTGTACGCCCACCCACAATTGATGCATTTTTCAGAAATTTGGCAATATTAACTGCAGAAATTTTCGGATTCTCGATTCTCTTGGTCACTTTTGAGTTAATTGTGGAGACTGTTCCAGTAGTACTTTTTCTAAGAAAGTAATTGTTTTCTTATATTATATGTAAAATATACATATATATCGGCCGCCGTAGCCGAATGGGTTGGTGCATGACTACCATTCGGAATTTGGAAAACGTAGTTCAAATCTCCATGAAACATTAAAAAGGCGGCAGGCAATGACAAACCTCCGAGTGTATTTCTGCCATAGAAAATTTCCTCATAAAAAGTATCGGCGGAGTCGGCTTAAAATTGTAGCCCCCTCCATTTGTGGAACAACATCAAGAAACACACCACAAATAGGAGGAGAAGCTCGGCTAAACACCTAAACAAGGGTGTCCGCGCCCATTATATTATATATATTATATATATCTATATATTAAACACTATCGAAAATATCAAAATCACCGCGATTTGACGCACACTTTTCCCTTCCGAATGATATTTCACCATAAGTTTAATTCGTTCCATGTTTTCTTATTCATTTTCTGTCTTAAAAAAATCACATTCTTGCCTGAGTAGGCGGCATGTTAAGTAAGCTCACGGCAAACCTTGGAGGTTCAACTCAGAGCAAGCGAAAACTTTTAATTTACACCCCGAACTCGATTGTTCTATACGAATACGAAATATGGGCAGATTTGCTAAGAGTGCAATCCGTGCGAAAAACTTTACAATCTGTACAACTTACCTGCGCTTTCAGAGTGGCTTCTTCATACAGAACAGTTTCAGAAGCAGCGGTTTTAGTTATCAGCGGAATCATCCTGAAAGATATTCTAGCACAAGAGCGCAAACGGAGATGGAGGGCAAAAATCTCAGGAATTCCAAGGCCATGCTTCTCCGACATTATTCAAACGCTCACATTTATCAGGCAAGATGGAACT